>PITA01005380.1:0-111361 GCA_004023965.1 Spilogale gracilis
GTGCTTCACCCTGTCATCGTAGTTGGCAGGATCCTCACCACAACCCTGGGGAGTAGATGTTAGTATCTTTCTTACCCCTTTTGTAGCCCAAGAACAAACTTTCTCATGTTAATGAGCTGATGGGCATGGTCTTGGGGGGTGGGAGTTGGCTATTCCCAACACCTCTGACGTGTTACCTGTCTCTAGAGCACATTTACTTATTCAAGCATTTACAGGTAGTTTAGGTAGTAAAAACATGTTATGAAAACCAAGTCAGATAAGAGGACAGAGAATAGCAGCCTTGGAGGAGTAAGGGGCAGTCAGGGAAGGTCTTATTGGAGAAGCAATGAAGGAGACACTTGAGCAGAGCCATGTGAAGACCAGGAGGAGAACAATTTCTGACAAGTGCAAAGGGCCTTTGGGGGGAACTGGCTTGACACATCTTGGGAACTGTAATGTCAGTGTGAGGGGAGTAAATGAACACAGGGGAAATGGAAAGAGTTGTGTGGGCTGAGCACAGACCATGCATATGGAAAGGTGTTGGGATTTTAACAAAACGGTGAGGAGGAGCTAGAAGAGGGTTTCGGCAGGTAATTCATGCAAATTTGTCTCTGGCACTAAATTTGGCAAGATCAGTATAATTGAGCTTGAAAAAGAAAGACACAGGGTTGAGACTTGCAATGTGGCTAGCCAACACAGACATATGGCGTGTGCAGGCGCGTGAACATGCATCGGCAGTATTTACACAGCAAGGCGAGCACAAGTTCATATTCTCGTCATTCAGGTTGAGTAAACAGGTATAAAGAGTGTCATGTCCTCGATCTGTAAACTCAGTGCTTTCCCAACCATTATTGGAAATGACCATTTGCAGGTAATTTGCAGAAACAATGAGTCACGACCCTGGACAGAAGAAGGCTTAGCATCACAGGCTGACTCAGGTGGCCCGGCCATATCAGCAAAGCTCCGTCTCCTTTTTAAGGGCTGGCCTGAATCAAACCAATCATTGGAGTTTCAAATCAAGAGATGCTCTGGGACATCTGGGGGATACAGTTTCTCCCTTTTCTTCCTGCCTCTTCAGCCTCTTGCTGGGGGTGCTCTGTCACACACCCCCACCCCACTCTTCATCTGTGCCCCAGTGAACGGTGACTTCCAAAACTCAAGCACCATCACCACCAAGAGCCCAGGTGAAATCAGAGGGTGGGCTAAATAGGGACTGGGGGCCCTGTGTCAGAGAAGTCTGATGCTTCTCTGAGACCCACCTTCTGGTGGGGACAGACCATCAGCCAGGAGACGGCACGGGGACTCTGGGAGGCTGGGCAACAACTTTCAGGGTCCACTTTCTCTCATCCTTTTAGGATTAGCCTGAAATAAAGGGACACCTGGACAAGAGGTGCCCTCACCGGATTTCATATTTTCCCATATAGGAAAGAGACCGGGTAGTCAAATGCAATTATGAAGTGCTATGCGGGGTGGGGGGGGGTGCTTGCAGGACAGGCATGGGCACGAGAATGAGCATGAAGACTTCGGAGGTTTAACAGGCCCCTAGAGCTGGTTGTGAAACTCTTGCTAGAATCACCTCTGCTCTAGTCTGGGCCAGGAGCCCTACGGCCCACCCAAGGCCCGCCAGGGGCTTCACCCAGGCAGGGATGTTAGACTCAGGTGGAGATCCTGTGCTATTTTACGCTGCCTCCTGGCCCAGCCAGGCATGCCTCTCAGGTCCCCAGGTCCCGCCCATCACCTCTTCTTTCAACAGGGACATGTGTTCAGCTGGAAGAAAAACGTCCCCATTGTGGGGCAGTCTGATTTCTCTGGAAGTGAACCTGTTCCCTGCAGTCGCCTCTCATTGCTTTTCTGCCTGCCAAGCCCCCACTGCCCTTCCCTCCCACCTGGTTTCTATTCCCTGTCCCTTTAGCAGCAGCTGGGGCTGCTTCGGACTTGTCCTTCCGCAGCCAGGCCTTCTGCGGGTGTAGCCGGGGGTCTGGTCACACCGCCTCCTCCCCCTGCCCCTCTGCTGGGAAGAGCAGTGCCCCCAGCTGCCCATACTTCCGGTCACCTCCACTGTCCCCACTGGGTTTCTTAGCATTCCCATCCCTTGTGCTGAATTCCCGCTTTGAATCACAGGTGGGGGTGTCATGTGCACCGCTGGGTGTGAAACTGCACACCTAGAGATTTTCCCTGTTTGGGTCTCCCGTGAAGGCCGAGAATGGGTCAAATAGGCAAACAGAGAAATAGACTATCTGGATCGAGGCCCAGGAGCTGCATTTTCACACTGCCCCAATAACCGGGAGGTTAACCAGGAGTGGGGAAGGGGCTGAACTCCCTGGCACGTCCAGTTCTCTGAGCCCCTGGGCTAAGTGATTCCAGTGGCCTGGGAGCCAAACTCCAGGAGAAGAGCCAGAGACTGGAATGACACTGAAGGGGTGGCGAGCGCGCAGAAAGAGCGAACAGAGGTCTAAAGCGTGTGTTGGGGACGGTGTAGGATCACTCTGCTCAGAAGAGCAAGCTCTGTGATTTGGCAGGAAAATAATAATCGTACCCTCTACCAGGCTGTACGGACCCCCTGGAGAGCAGGACAGCGTCCGAAGGAGGAGCTCAGCGTGGGACCCGGAGGAGCGCTCAGGAAAACCCCCGTGGCCCCGGGTGGCCACTGCCCGCTCCCACGGCACCCCGGCCGGGCAGACGCGTTGGCCTCTTACCAATACCCGGACGGTTTGCTCTGAGCTTGTTGGACTGCAGAGCCTCTTAATAAAGGCACACACTTTCGGCAACGCTGTTCAGAAAGCAATGTAGGTTCCACAGAGCCCACGTAAATTAAATGTTTCTGGATCTAAGAGCAATATGAAAGCAATGGCATTTTGATATAATGGCAGCAGAGGATGGCACAGAAATTCCCAAAATAACTAAATGTCTTCTTCTCCGTGGTCTTTATGGAGAAGCATGAAAGAAGTCCCCAAGGAAGAGACATTTTAGAACAGGTGTGGATTAAAGATTCAAGGTTTTAAAGATGTCGGTCTTCCCCTAATTAATCTAGAGGGTCAATAAAAATCTCAATTTAAAAAACCCAACCAGATTTGTTCTCTGGAACCCTAGAATCTGATTCTGGGATGTGTCTGGAAATGCTAAAGCCAACTAAGATTACAGACCGTGGTTCTTTCTCGGGGAGAGAGAGAAGGAGGCCAGGGAGGGCTGTGTGACTCTGGTCGTCTGGGAAACAGCTGGGCTGAAGAGGAGGATGAGTAGTGAGGCCACGGTGTCATCCAGGCAAGAAGTGATGAAGGCCTGAACCTGGGCACTGGCTGAGAAGATGGAGAGGCAAGGCCATCGTGACACCGCCGGCGAGTAGCCCTCCTGGCTTCAACAGCAGGTGTTGTGCTGAGTGAGCACGAGGGGATTGTCTGCACCATCTAGCGACTTCGTGGTTTCTGGCTGGGAGTCTTCTCCTCTGGCTGGGAGTCTAGTGGCGGAGAGGGTGGCCAGGGAGTGAGTTGGAAGGGATGATGTATTCTGTTTAGGGCAAGTTGAATTTGGGGTACTTGCGGGAACATCCAAATGGATTGTTCAGTGTCGGTCAGATGGAAGGGCCATAGCTCAGTAGAGCCGTAAGGCAGCCACCGTTTCAAGTTGTCCAAGCCCTAAACATCGCTCCAAGCAGCTGCTCCCTCTTCCTACTGGGCGGGCGGGGCCAGAAATCCCCCCACATGCTGGTAATTTGCAGACTGAGCCCCTGGAAGGCCCCCCTCTCGTGGCTCATCTTCCTTTCCCCAACCACAGAGCTTAATGATTTTTCAGGCTCTTTCCCCCTCGATTATAATGTGGAACTGCTCAGCCTGGTGTTTAAGGAAGCTCATTTCCCACATCAACCTTATTAGAAATCTAATTCCTTCACTGTGGTAGGGCTGCGATGACTTCAGCTCCCCATGCTAAGTGGAGGAGAGAGGCATGGGAGCTACAAGGACCCAGGAGAGGCAGAGAGGGCAGAGGAAAAGCTAATACTTCTTCCAGACTCTGGGGCCAGGCTCTAGGCTTGAGGGGAGTTCTGTCTTCTCTTTGGGAGCCTAGCGGAGACTCCCCAGCATTGTCTGCCAGCTCATGTGTCACCCTGGCGTCTTTAGATCGTGGGCTTTTTAAGAGGGAGGTATCCTCCCACCACCTGTCCAGCCCAGAGCCCTGTGGATGAAGAAACAGAGCCCAGCTCTGTGACTGACTAAGATTCCAAAGCTGGAGGGGGTCAGGGCTAGAGCTGCGAACAAGGGTGGGGAAGAGAGGGGTCAGGGCCACATGACTTAAGGAGCCACTCCGCCTGCACTTGTGTGACCTTGATGATGATGTCTTCTTATATTGTGCCCCGTGGGCACTTCTCTAGCCCCCCTGGTGCTGTGGTCGCAGACTCAGGACAAAAACCCCGGCATCCTGGTTCCCCCCAGTTCAGTGTTCGCTTTGCCGTAGCACGTTCCGTGGGACTGTCTTTCACAACTCAGCTCGAAAGTCCTCCTCCATGAGGCTGTCCCCAGTTCACCCAGGTGCCCCTGGGAGCCTCTGTCTTCTCCCTGGGGCTTCACTCATACTGACTTCAAAGTATTGATCATATTCGGGCTTATGTGCCTGTCTCTGCTGACTCCATCCCTGAATAGTCTCTATAGCACAGAGCTTGATGCATAAATAAGTTAAAATTGTTAATTCTATGCTGAATGGATGGATGGATGGATGGATGGATGGATGGATGGCTACCTATTAGGATTGAGGAGTTTGTCTCCTTTAACATAGGCTTTCATGGATAGCCTCGACTCCATGGGCTTCCTTAGGTCTTGGTGGGGTGCCGTTCCTTGCAATAGGAAAAGTCCTGGTGAACTCCAGTCTCAGCACAAGCTCTCTTGGTGACCCATCTGCCCTGACACTGGGGCCCAGCCTGCAGCACGGATCAGGGCCCAGTTATGGGGCAGGCCTCGGGTCCCAGATGTGCTGAGCTGAAGATTTGCCTTTTCTCACCCTAGACGTGTGGCTGAATCTTTTGACAGGCTTCCTTGGGGTGACGGCTGGCCCTGGGCCTCCCCTGTTGGGTTCTCAGCCTCTAGGCTCTGCCCACCTCTGGGGACGCCAGCTTTTTGACCATACCTTCCTCCTTGACTGCTGCACCCTGCGAACGTCACGGTTCACTGCCTCGAAACCACTTGGCACCCGGTTTTGAATCAGTTTCCCCGGGTGTTTTTTCCAAAGGTTCTCTCCATTGTCCAGACAGTGATGTAAATCTGGGCCAAAGCCTCGTGGAGCCCTAAGATTAAACAACCTGCTTGCTTGTGTTTTATGTTTCTTTAAAATTAGGAGGAGGTTTGTCAGTCCCTTGAAAAGGTAGTAGAGGGTCACGATCAGTACCACAGACCTCGCAATTAAAAAAAAAATGGGTGGGGGCACCTGGGTGGCTCAGTTGGTTAAGCAACTGCCTTCGGCTCAGATCACGACCCTGGGGTGCCTGGATCGAGTCCCGCATCCGGCTCCCTGCTCGGCGGGGAGTCTGCTTCTCCCTCTGACCTCTCCCCTCTCATGCTCTCTCTCTCAAATATATATATAAATCAATCAACCCTTAAAGAAAGAACCGGTGCAAACACTGAGCTCTCCCCACCGTAGACCCGCGGTGGACCCGAGTTCAGCGGCTCTGTTGAGCTCCATCCAGCGCCCCATTCAGTGCACCTGGTAATGGACCCGGGGTCCCCCCGCAGAGAGACGGCAGGAGCAGCATAGATAAACCCAGACACTAGGAATGCGCTGATGGGACCGAAAGGAAGAGGAGCCATGGGCTCTGCCTCATCGCCATCCAGAGAATTAGAGCTGGCCGGGCCGGCAGGAGGCAGGCCACCCAATTTCGGCAAAACCTAACCCAAGGCAGTAAAGAAACGGCACTGGTTTTAACTTTTTATTTGGATGTAATATTGAAGTTACAGAAAAATTGCAAACATAAGAGTAGAACAAAGAACATTTTATAAGCTTTTTAGCTCGATTCCCCTGTTAACCCATCTGCTCTACTGTTTCTTTTCTTTGTCCCCCAGCCCCGTTCTACCTCCTTCTCCCAATTTTTTGCTGAATCACTTGGGAATAAGTGACATACATCAAGGAACTTGGCTCCTGAACACATCCATGCGTGTTTTCTAAGAACAAGGACTTTATTTTACATAAAACCGGGGTCATCAACTTTGTGCATTGATGTTGATTCATGCTTTTAACTTAATCTACTGTTCATTCCCCACATTTTGTCAGTTGACTGAATAACGTGCCCTATGGCATTTCTCATACTCCCGACAGACTCCAGCTGAGGGAGCTGAGGGCCAGATTTTATACTCAGTTGTTATGTCTCTTTGCTTCCTTTAATCTAGAACATCTCCTCAGCCTTTACCTTTTATGACAGCAACATTTTTAAAGAATTCAATTCCTCATCATCGCCTCCCTCCCCACCTTTTAGATAGAATGCCTCTCATTTTGGGTTCGTGTGGTTTCTTCATGATTAGATCATGGTCATGCCTTCCTCCCTGGAGGTGGCGTAAGTGACGTGAGGTCCTTCCCCAAGTCTCATGGCCGAGGGCGCGCGACACCCTTCTGCTCCTCAGCGAGGATGGTAATTCTGACCTCTTGGACGTGGTGCTGACCGGGTTATCTACTGCATGATGACTGTATTTAAACAAAATGCCTCCTTGAATGCTCATGTATTTGTGGTGTAACAAGCAGTCTTCTAAACTACACACACATGACACTGCCTCCGTTATTCCTTTCCCCCTAAACTTTCTTCCCGGCAGTGCCACACACATGGGCTTCGCGGTCTTCCGACCCTGCATGGTCAGGGTTGATTTGCAGAGGTTAGAACCCTCTCGCGTGAGTTTCATCAGAAGGCCTGCGTCTGCGGTGAAGGACAGGAAGTCACTGGCACTTTGAGCGCCCTGGATGATGAATCGGGTCACGCCCCAGGACCGGGCTTCAGAGTCGTAGGGTCGAGGTCACAAGACCAGCTGCCATGAACTGCATCTCGGATCACCCTGCCCAGTGCCCGCTCTGGACACCCCTGAGGCTCGTCCCGTGGCTGTGCTTGCCCCCAGGCACGGCGGGCACCCATGGAACCCCGCCCCCCGCACCCACCCGAAGCCTCGTTCACACTGTGGCTGCAAGGCGTCTGCCGCGCTCCAGCCTCTGCTGTCCTGGGGGCCACGCTGGCAGGAGGGTGAAGTGGGCGCTGGTCCATCCCATCCCTCTGCCTCCCTGGGTTTTTCTTAAGTTGCTTAGGCAGCAGTCCTCCACGAATTCGGATATGCCTCAGTCCTATGCACTGCTCTCCTTGAGCAGATCAAAGCAAATCTGGGAAGATTTCAGGGAAATTTCCAAATGTCAGAAGGGAGCTGGCTTTGATATCGTCCGCAGCCTGGGCCTCGGGTACAGCTTTGCTCTAGATGTTACAGTGTAGCTTTCCGTTCTGCAGTCCTCTAAAACTTGTTTGGGGAGGGCGAGCTAACAGCAAAAGCATCTACCAGAATGGGTAGATGAAAGCATCCCTTGAGATTACGACGGCTGCCCCACAGGTCCGAGGTGAGGACTGAAGGACTACACTGTCCGTCAGCGGCAGAACCAAGGAGAGGGGGAGGCATCCTGCTCGACATCAAAGGCTGGGTTCGGGCTGGGGGTCACGGGGGCAGTGGCATTTCTGGGGCTCTGGAATAGACTGCATAATAGGGCAGGGGGGCCGTAGGGGGACCGTTGGACCACACAGGGATGCCCCTGCTGCCAGATTTCTCAGGGGCCAGCCGCCACCTTTTTGGATTTCTCCAGACCAGCTTCTGTTCTCCGTCTTCCCTCGTCTGTCTTCCGACTTTCGCCCTCTGCACCAGCATCCACCTGCGTGTTGGTGAAAGAGGGGTTCACGCTCGCCCAGGTCTCTGTGCCGGTAGCTGTCCACGCTTCCGTCGTGGCACAGCTCTCGAGGCTCACCGTGGTTGTGGACACTTCCATGATGAACGATACTTCTTCCAGAATGACTTTCATGCAGGCAGCCAACAGGAATGTTCGCAGGGCACAGCACACAGCCCTTGCTGGCCTTCTCTTCAAAGTTGCTTTTTCCACTAGTTTAGTTCCCGTCTTCCTCTCCAGAGTGCGATCAGGCACCCCACCCTCCCCCTCCGCCGTGCTTGAAGGCGACGAGTACAGTATCACCCGTACAATAGAATCGAGTCGCTTTTGACCTTACATTAGTTCTCCTCTCGGGTCAAGAACAAATGGACCTCCGTGAGACGGGAGTGGAGTGGGTATAGTTCAGTCTTTCCAGGTTCTTTTCACTACGTACTGTGGCGTTTGGGCTGGGTTCACTGGGCTGTGGTTAATGCCCCAAGAAAGGACCACTGCTCCTGCCCTTCCTTCCCTGAGCAATGGGGGAGAGGTGACAGAACGCTCAGCCCTAGAGTTTGGGATGCTGGTGGATTTCAGTGCGGAAGATTCTCGGTTAGCTTCAGATGGGTCGCATCTGACTTGAGGTAGTGACGTCATAGAGCAAAGCCCAGGAATCAACTGTGTCTACAAGTCTGCAGCTCGGGACTGGTCTGATTGGCATTAAAAAATGAAGTGGATCCTCACGTCACCATGGCAACAGCAAAGAGGGCTTCCATTTCGGGGGTTGGGTGGGGGACAAGGCAAGTCTGACTTCCGTTCGATGGCAGGTGGGAGCTGCCCTCTATGGAAGCAGGTTCTAACCAGGGCTGGGCTGTTCGATCGGCTGCTTAACTTCATAATCTGTAAATGCAGGGGCAACCAAACCTTAAACTGTAAACTGCAAATAGGAGCCATTATTGTTATTAGGATTGATTTTGAACTTTTTATGGCTTCACTTAACACCAAATGCACTTGAAGTGGGTGATAAATATTAAACAGAAAAACCATAATGGCATGCCAATATGCTTTTGGAGGAAGATTACTCAAGGCATCCGTTGCTGGTCTTCACTCGGGGCTGGTGTGGCCCTCCTCGGGAACTCTAGGGCAAACACTCATGGACACTGATGAGTTTGGAAAGGAGAGCTGAGTCATTGTCGTCAGCTTCACCCCCTCAAGTTCTTATCTAGGGAAAAATACGACGCTTGCAGCCATTCTGTTCAAGACCGGAAAGAGAAAGGAAGTGAATAATTACAAGGAATTGAAGAGATGCAAATTTCCCTTTGCTGCCCAACTGCTGGGGGATCAAGATGTCTCTTTACAGAGGATTTTCATCCGGTTTAATTTGCTTTACATTCAAGCGAAGAAAGAAGGGGATGTCGGAACACAAAAAATTAAGAGCAAACCTGAGGAATAAGAGGAAAAGAAAGAAAAACTCCTTGCTACAGAAAAGGCAAGTTACTGCTATTCTATCAGCAAAATAAAACTGCAAGAAATTACCACGGGAAGAAATCCTTTATAGGACCGGCAACGGCCACCAGGGGAGTGTGACCGTGGGTGCCCTGTGCACGTGACTTCTCTCACTCCACCTCTGTCTCCATCCCCCACCCCCACCTTGCCTAAGGCCATCTTAGGACTGTTTGGCCAAGAACTCCCGACTAATATACTAATCAGACTGACAGGCCCCTCCTCCTTGGCTAACAGCCCATAAGTTAAAAAACAATCAAGCTCCCTTTCCTCTTTCACCGAGTCATTCTGGGCCAGGCACTGTGCCGGGCTCTCTGCGGGCACTTTGGATATCTGGTCAACCGCTCAGGGCTTCCCTGGGCAGAGGGTTGTCTGACTTGCCTGCAGGGCCCCTGGAGTGCCCTGGGAGGGGTCTGTTGGTGGCAGGAGGGCTCTGGGAAGAGGGTCTCCCAGAGGTGATAGAGCTGTTCTTCAACTGTGGAGTGTCTGGGAAGCCTTCCCTGACCTCGCTGTGCCCAGTACCCTAAGACAAAGTACCCTAGGCTTCCCATCAGAGCACTTACCATGCTGGCTGACAGCCGTCCCCCAGCAGCCCCTGCGCTCCACGAGGCTGCAGGATTGTGTTCACCATTGTATCCCCAGGGCAGAGCTCAATGCCTGCTGAGTACTGGGGACTGAGGATACAGGCAGCTGGATAAGTGAATGAATGGGTCAGGGTGGAGAGGAGGAGTGTGTTCTAAGACCTGCAGGGATCTGTCACCTGTCATCTTCTTGTCCACCCTGAACGTAGCCTCAGTAGAAGAGGGTGCAATGAAATAGCCAATGGGAGCAGAAAGAAGTGCCCCCTACAATTCAGAGGATGGTCTCGACAGCTCCACGGGGCCAGCGACTTCAGCAGCGACAGGAGGGGGTACCCGTGTCCTCATCAGCGTTGGATCTTTGGGTCTCTTCTGTGGCTTCAGTTTCGTGCATCCCCAAGGCTCTGGGGCAAGCATCAGTGGCCTCATGTTCCCATCCCAGCAAAGTAGGCTAAGGTACAGGGGGAGGGGCTGGCCACCCCAGGCTGTAGCTGGGGAGGGTCCCTGCTGGGGAGGGAAGGCCCCTGTAGACCATGTCTTGGAAATGTCAAGGGTGGCTGTTTGGGGGGGCTTAAAATAAAGCTTGTTTGGCATGGCCTGGGGAAACCCAGATCTAAAGATTATTTCTAATCTGTCATCCACCCCTCAAAGTAGGCTCTCTTTATTAGCCTCACTCTGCTGGCGGAGAAACGGAGCCCAGAAGGCTAGGTTGCTCGCCCTGGGTCACAGAGTTAATGCCTGACTCGGGCCCGGGGCTGGGCCCCCACTGGCTGGTGCACCTTCCCAGCTCCCACTTGACCTCCTGGCCCTGAAAGAAAACCTGGCATGTGGGAGACATCGAGGAAGTGCGAGAGCCCCCCCACCCCCGGAGGCAACCAGGGAAGAGAGCCCCCGTCGCCGCGTGGTGGGATTTGTGGGAGAAAGCAGATGCTGTTGGTTGCCTCTGGGCAACGTCTTGGTCAGAGGAGCGTATGTGGCTGCCGGGAAGGCAAACTAGGGCATCCATCTCGTGCCAAGGAGATGTGTGCCAGCTCTTCCCCTGCGCAGAAAGGGGGAAGCGGAGGAATGATTTGAGTAATAAGTGCCCGGGCTTCAGGTATTACAAACAGAAGCCATAAAACGGATGCTTGGATGAGTTATCAGGGCGCGAAGAGGCAAAAATCCAATTTAGGAGATGATGTCAAACGGAATAAATCCAAAGTAATTGACGTGCTGAGCGGTTACAGCCGTGAGGGGAAACCATAACAGATCTTGGTTAGAAAATATGCGGAAGATAAACACAAGCTGACTTACCGGCTGGGGAAATCATGATTATTTTTCCAGAGAGAGCTGCAGTCGAGGCCTGTGCCTTCAGTGTACTGCGTTTAATAAATATTTGCTCCGAGTCCTTAGGTTTTGCGTGTTCTTGATGCTCCCGAGCCTGCGGCGGGCTGTGGGTGGGCTCAGCCCCAGGCGCCCTTGGCCTCTTGACATGTTCGCGTCATGTTCCTAGTGTTCGGCTTGAGAAAGCAAATAAGGTCAGTGTTGTTCAGGAGGAGAAGGGGTGAACGAGACGCCTCTCATGGAAGGATGCGGACTCGGGAGGCATGACCCCAGCCTTTCAAGGACAAGGTCACGGAGAGGTCTCTGGTGCCCCAGGTGAATGCCGGGGTGAGTGGAGGGAAGTCTCTGCAGGAGATTCCCAAACCCTGGGATTCGAGTTTGGTAACAGCGGAAGAGAAACCACTTTGCACGTCTGCTTAAAACTTCACTGTGTTCCATTCAAGAGGTTATGTTCTGGGTTGAGAGGGATTTTGTAATACACTGTTCTTTCCTGCCGTTGTGTGTCAGCGTCCAGACCAGCCTCAGCCCAGCCGTGGACGGAACCCTCAGAGGCAGAGCCAGCCAGAAAGATTCCCACGGGAGGGAACTACGGCTCCCGTCTGGGGTCCTGCCACGCGTTCTGCCAAGGGCTTCCAGTACACTGTCCCCGGGCGGCTGTTAGGGTTCTCCTAGTCTGACAGGACAATGCCGAGGCTCAGAGAGGTTAAGGACCTTGTCCAAAGTGACACAGCCAACTGGGATGGGACTGATCCCTCCACCCTTCCCCCGAGAGTGAAGTAAGAAATAGTTCTCCGTGCTGCTGAAGGCCGCATCCGGCTCTGGAGTTTTCTTCCTTGCAGAGTTCTGCTGCGTCCCAGGGAAGGAAAGGATGCAGACGTTCACTCTGATTCCC
This sequence comes from Spilogale gracilis, assembly GCA_004023965.1. Lineage (NCBI taxonomy): Eukaryota > Metazoa > Chordata > Mammalia > Carnivora > Mephitidae > Spilogale > Spilogale gracilis. Next base: position 12,133 of record PITA01005380.1, read on the forward strand.
AGGGCTCCAAGAGCATCCCTCGGACAAAGCGCAGGTAGTGGTAGATGGAGACTGGTGTCACCGATGGTGCCAGGCAGAGACAAGCCAGTGACACACATGCGCAAGTGACAAGTGCGTAAATGATGACCTAGCTCAGAAGCACAGATGATGCGAGGTCCACAGAGGGATTCATATTTGTCTCATAAAATCGCCGGTCCAGAGGCAGGAAGGTCACCAGGCCTGCGGCCCTGGCAGGTGGCTCAGAGCTGGTGCAGAAATGCTGGCTTCGTCCTGGAGCAGCCCCAGCTCCGGGTCCTGCCGAGCCGCCGGCCCTCCCAGGCTGCCGCCTACCGCGGGTGGGTTATGTATTCTGCTCATTTGCCCCTGCAGTCTCCCTGTCACACTATGCCGCCCCGAGGAGAGGGGGAGGGAGGACCTTCCGCGTTCTCGAGCATCCTTAAATCACTCCGCTGGGGCAGGAGTGTGTGCTCGTTTATTCATTCCTCCAGCCCCTTGCCTATTCCTTGCTCATATCCGCTCAGCGGGTACAGTCTGTGGGAGGCCCTGCAGAGCCCCAGGGTTACAAAGTGGACGAACCACAGCCCCTGTGTTCAAGCTGCTAGCTGTCTAGAAAGGAGCTAGACCTGTTTAAGACAAGGAAAGGCAGTTCTGCGGGTTAGGGTGTGGAGGGGTCGGCCCTGGGAGCCGGGCTGGGGCTTCTGCAGGGAGAAGAGCCTCAGCTGAGGCTTCAGGGTGAACCGGGGTTTGCAGGGGGAGAGCAGAGGGGGCAGGAACGGGCCACTTCAGGCTGGGGGAGGGGCGCGATAATTCCTCTGGCAACCCCCTGCTTCGCCCCACTGATATTCAATCCGAAACCCACGCGCGTAGCTTGTTTCCTGAAGGCTGATTTGCAGCCTGACACTCTGTTCCAGCCCTTTCCCGGGGTAGGGTGATGGGTGCCCAAGGCCCTCCAGCACCTGGGCCACCCGTGCCTGGGCCAGGGTCCTGCGTCTGCGGCCTGAGGATCCTCTCCCTGAACCAGTGCAGACCTCTGTGGGCTGACAGCAGCCTGCTGCCCCGGGAAGGGAGGCTGTTTCAGGCTCAGTCTTGTCCAGGCAGGGCTCTTCTCTCCCATCCTTCCCCTATTCTTTCTTCAGCACTCACCTCTGGAGGACCTCCTCTAACACCGCAGCAAACAAAAACTCCCCTTCTGCCACGGGAGAAAACGCATTTGCCCGAAACCAGATTCGTCTTGCTTTTCAAATCAGTCCTTCCTTATACTTTTCCTCTCCAGGGATGCCAGGCACCAAGATCTAAATCAGACATTCTTCCAGTCTTGCATCCCCCTCAAACCTGATACAGAGCATGCAACCGCAGACTATCAGAGCTGGAAGGGACCTATGATCTACCTTCCCGCAGACCTAGGAAGCTCCTTTGTAATAGCTCTCACCAGTGGTCTTCCAGGTTATTTTCCACTCTTCTTGAACTACTCAGTCTTTATATTGATTAAATAGAAAGCTGTCTTCCTGGACCCTTCCTCTTTCTCCCCATTTTAGCCATACACAGGGAACTTGTGCCCCTTCTAAGTGCATTCCCATTATCTTCTTCAACTTCCCGCTGAAACATCCCATAAGTATATTTAGGTGCTCCAAGCAGTTTACCTTTTTTAATTTCTATGGTCCTTGTTAAAGTATAAGTTTGACTTCAATTACGTTCTGCTCCACAAACATGACCAAAGTCGAAGAGAGAGAGAAGCCATGTGGCGTGATAATGACAACACGAGCATGAATTCTGAGTGAAGCTGCCTGGGGTCAGATCCTGTCCCTACGACGAACTGGCTATGCAACCTTGGCCTTCCGTCTTCTCATCTGAGACCGTGGGTCCGGATAGCACTTACCACGCGGGGCTGCTGGGAGGCTCAAGTCAGCAGGTGAAGGCAGAATCGCTGAGAACAGTGTTTAACACCCAGGAACATTCACGAGATGGTTGCTCTTTTTTAAAAAAAGATTTATTTATTTTGAGAGAGAGAGACAGAGATGAGCAGGTGGGAGGGGCAGACGAGAGAGAAAATCCCCAAGGATGCTCCGTGCTGAGCGTGGAGCCCGGTGTGGGGCTAGATCCCAGGACCCTGAGGTCCTCCTCTGAGCTGAAATCAAGAGGAGGTGGTTTAACCCCCTGAGCCACTCAGGTGCCCTTGCTTGCTCTTTTTCATTGAAAAATATGTGATATGAAAGCTGATGATTATTGAAACTGCCATGCCGATGAATCTTGAGACATTAAGTAATTGAAGCAAACTTGTCACAAAAAAGCAAAGATCGTATGATTTCACATATATGAGGTACTGAGAATAGGCAAATTCATAGAGATGGAAAGTTGGAGGGTGGTTTCTGGGGCCTGGGGGCAACAATTCAGAGAATTGTTAGTTAGAAGAAACAGTTTCAGTTTTGCAAGATGCAGAGAGTTCCGGGGATGGTCGCACAGCATGAATACACGTGACGTCACTCACGTCTGCCCCGTGAGCTTACAAGTTCTTAGGATGGGAAACTTTGTATTATGTGCTTTTTACCATGGTTCAAAACATGTAATTTTTAACTAGTGAACCTAATAGATACAATTAATTTATTAACTAGGTGGATATACCTAATCAATACCGGGGATACAAAAATAAAGAAGACCGTTCCCTCCATTACTAAGTAAATAGGGGAGAGACACGCGTGAACCAAAGGTTTCAAGGCAGCTTTAGGAATGAGAGGCAGAAACGCACCCAAGCTATGGTGGAAACCTGATTTGTCCTTGCTTGCACATGAGGTAGCTGATTTCCTGGGCTCTGGGGTCAGAGTATCTGGGCTTAAATCAATGGTTTTAGGTGATTTACCTCTTTGAGTCTCAGATCCCTTAGCTACACTGGGGCTGCTAACAGGACCTAATTTTTTGGAGTCATAAACTTAAAAAGAGGTAATGATTGCGAACCACTGGCCATGTGCTGGACATGTTAATGGCTCAAATCACGCCTGCTTCTTCTCCATGAACTCTGCCTCTGTCAGAGTCTGTGTCCAAGCCTCACACCTCTTTAACCCCTTATCCTAATAAGCACACCCCTGCAAGGCTTTCCTAAGGGGCTAGAAAGGCTGATTTCATTAAATTTCCCATTTTCCACTCACTCCCTCTCTTGGGAGTGCCCTGGATGAGGAAACCCAGGTGCTGGTGGGGAGGGAACCTCAGGACACAAAGTAATACGAAAGGGGGATAATCAAGAATTCATGTACTTTGAAAAGAAAAGGCAAAAGTAAGCCTGTGTTAATACTTGAGATGGACGTGTTTCTGCCGCTCTCCTTCCCTCTGGGGAAAGGAAGGACTGGGGGTCCCCGCTCTATTTCCACCGGCTGGGGGCCATGCTCTACTTTTGTGAGTCTACATCGCCATCTGGTGGCAGAATGCTCACACAGCGCTCGATCTGGTCTTAACCCTAAGGACTATCAACGTCCTCTTATTTATAAGAATCTGCCCATGCCCAGTATTGATCTTTCTTTCCCCATCACAAGCCATTCCCACTGAAAAACTATATTCATTCCTACTTTGATGAATTTTCCGTCGTGGGCAAAGCATTCTTTTCTGAAGGGGAAATTCCCCTTGAGCTGCATAAATACGACACATCTGCTACTCTTCTATATTGTGGGGAAGTGCCCATTTCTTTTTTATTAAAAAAAAAAAATCACCGGGTCGCCTGGGTGGCTCAGTTGATTAAGCGCCTGCCTTCAGCTCAGGTCCTGATCCCAGGCTCCTGGGACTGAGTGCTGGGTAGGGCTCCCTCTTCAGCGGGGAGCCTGCTTCTGCCCCTCCCTCCGCTTGTGCTCTCTCTCTGTGTCTCTCTCTCTCAGATAAATAAAATCCTTTTTTTAAAAAAGTAAATCTTTTTTAAAAATCACCTTTCAGGGTGCCACCTGTCCAGGTAGCCTTCAGCTTTCAGGTCATGTCCGGCCTCCTCTTTGTGCCCCAGAGCGAATACACCCCAGTCGTGCTTTCCTTCAGCTTCCCACCCTCGCTCCCTGCAGCTGGGGCTCTCCTGGGAATGGCCTTCTTCTTCCTGCCCGGCTCCTCGGGGTCATTCTGAGCTGCACCAATCTAAGGGAGCCCTTGCAGTGATAAAATTATCACAAAATATTTAACCTCCCTTCCAATATCCGGAAGGATCTTCATCTGCTTATTCACTGTGTGTGTCTCTCTCCCAACCTCAACGCGAGCATCATTCATTACTGGTCTTGTTCTTGGCTTTACTCGCAGCACACGGTGCCTACAGGTAGAGGCACTCCATGGGTATTTGTTGAATGGATTGATTAATTTTATCTTTTAAAGCTGGACTCCTCTACCAGCTCGGCAGGCATCCCTGCCCTGTGCTGGCCCAGGGACCAGGGACCCAGAGGAATGACAACAATGCATTTGATCTTCTTTAAACAGGAAGCAGTGAGAGCATGAAGCATGTAGGTTGGTCTAGCTCTAAAGAGATCATGGACTTCACTATCCACTCACTGAGCGATCATTCTACCAAGGAGGACGGGTCTTGGATCTGCTGGTAAGAGATTCATATCCTTTTCCAATAATCTTTTCCAAGTGTATCAGTCCTCACTGGGCCTTTCTTGTCTTTAACGTGGAGAGGACGTGTGTGTGTGTGTGTGTGTGTGTGTGTGTGTGTGTTCGTTCATGACACCTCCTCCCCCCCCTGCACGGAAGGCGTGGCATGTCGGGACACACCCCCAAGTGCGCCCCTTCTCCCTCCCCCGCAAAACACACACTGTCAATGGTCTGAGAACTTGCTTTTAGTGACAGAGACTGCCAGCAGGTGTCACCATTCCACAAGACATGAAGCACCAGGACCTGCTGGCAAACCTGGTAGGGGTGGGGGTGGGGAGGATACCTGCGAGAGGCTGGTCCTAAGGCAAAGGGCTGAGCGAGGACCTCTTTAGGGTCATTCATTTCCTGGAGTTTGCAGAAGGAAATTAGCACACATCTAGTTCGCTGACCTCCTGAGAGTCAGGATTCATCTTTCAGTTAGTTAGCTCAGAAAGTTTCATTTTTATTTTATTTTACTTTAATTTTATATTTGGATGTGCTTGTCTGTTTTCCTTGCAGTGGCGGGACCATCTTCTCTGCGGGGCGCGAGGGCTGACTTGGGAGCCGCGTGGGGCTGGGACTTTCCCCGGAGCCTGCCCGGTCCTGCCTAGAGGACTGGCCCGGAGCCCTGGGGTCCTCTTTCCCCTGCCCTCCCTGTCCCTGCTGCTATGTGGGTTGGCATCCTGTCTGCGGATACAGATAGCCTTGTCTCGGGTCACATGTGAAATCTTCCCCAAGGAACTGTTGGCTGCCTCCCATAAAGCTGTTCCCTCCTTGGGGCAGGTTCACCGCAACGGAAAGAAAGCTGGTCGCCCAGGGCAAGGCCTTGCTTAAGGCCTGATGGGCCTCCAGACCCTCGTGACTTGACAATTTATAGAATACACGGGTCACAGTAAAATATCCCCGGTAGATTTAGGCCTCGGTGCCGGTGGTGCAGTCTACTCTCAATACTTCCCACAGGCCAGGGGAGAGAGGACAGATCTACCCCCTCATGTCTGTCCCCAACAACCCCTGTGTTAAACCATCTCCAAAGTCCCCCGACAGGCCCCAGGGAAGTCCTGGCCTCCCTCCCATCCTGAACAGTAGAGTTGACATCTATCTCCGTCCCACCTGTGTCGTGAGAGGAATGGCTGCAGGCAGCTCTCTGGGGACTGAGATTTCTGGTCCTTGACTCTTCTGCTCCATCCTGGGAGGTCAGGTCTTCACAGCCTGATAAGCTGCACGCTGCGGGGGGGTGGGGGGGGCTCTGTTACGGGAAGATCTCCGCATGTTGTGCTTCTAGTAACATGCTGTGAAATTGCTTTTGTTTTGTTATTATGCGTGAGATTGTTCTCTTGGCAAATAAGATGTATGTGGAGTCCGTGCCAGGCCTGGGCCGGTCAGTGGGGCGCAGGTGGGGCCCCTGCCTTCATGCCGGGGCGTCTGCCCTCCTAGAGCCCACAGCAAGGAAGTTAGCACCAAAGGGACGAGGGCCACTGAGGTGACAGTCAGGTGTCCCCCACGCCAAGTTTCCGAAATTAAATTGCTAGGCCCTCAGCGTAGGATTTGAGGGCCTTCCCTTTCTGGCTTCACCTCGTGCTTCCGACTGGTCTTCCTGCTTTCCAGGGCGATCTGGTGTCTGGATCGCTCTCTCTGTCCCATCAGCTGTTTCTGTCAGATAAGACACTTCATAACCTTGTCTCTACGTCGTCTCTACATCACTGGGAAGCACGTTAAAGATGCAGGGGCCCGTCGGCTCGTGACTGAGCTCCTCCCTCCTGGTCTTTCCTTCAACCAAACCCTAATCCGCCTTTCACATAGTCAAACTCGTCACATCTCTCCACCTTTCTCACAAAGACATTCTGAGAGACTTTGAAAATGGTTAAGTTAAAAAGCAGGGGTGCCTGTTGGCTGAGTCAGTTAAGCTCTGACTCTTGGTTTCTGCTCAGGTCATGATCTCAGGGTTGTGAGTTCAGGTCATGATCTCAGGGTTGTGAGTTCAAGCCCCGCGTTCCATGCCCAGCATGGAACGAACTAACTTTCTTTCTTTCTTTCTTTCTTTCTTTCTTTCTTTCTTTCTTTCTTTCTTTCTTTCTTTCTTTCTTTCCTTCCTTCCTTCCTTCCTTCCTTCCTTCCTTCCTTCCTTCTGACAGGACCTTGACATAACCAGTGGGCTCCCGATGGGCGGTGGGCTGTGGCGCCCCGCAGCGACAGACGCACTTGGCTCCCGCCCTCCCCCTCCAGTTCCTTCTGTCCTGTGTATCGAGTTCATTCTCCCTTTGCAAAGAGAAAAAGAAGCCAAAGCATCAAGTATTTGAGTGTGTCTTCTTTCTGAAGTTCACCTGTTTCAACATGTTCCCAATCTTCATCTTTCATGTTCTGCAGGTGTCTTATGAATTTCTGGTTCTATCTTGGACATCTGGATGGAGTGAATTTCTCAAAACCCGGTATGAACATTAAGATATGAGAGGAGGTTGATGGTGGATGGGAAGGAGTTTGCATAGAACACCCCACAGAGAGGACAGGAAGAGGGGCCATTCGATTTCAGCAACGGAGGCTGGTGCCCAAGGTCGACCCCAGGCTGGGAATGACCTGGGGAGAGTGGCCCGCAAGCAGAAGCCTCGGGGAGCACCCCCTGTGGACCTATGGCCAGTGACACTGTTGAATTAATGCATCACATAGGCTCTGCCCTGGTGTCCTGATGTGTTGGTGAGGAAGCATGGTTTTGTTCTTGGGTGTGTGTGTATTCTTTTGAAATTCCCTTAAAATTCTTTTTTTAATTTTTAAGTAATCTCTGCACCAGTATGGGGCTCAAACTCACAATGCTGAGATCAAGAGTTGCGTGCTTTACCAACTGAGCCAGACCCTCTTTTGAAATCTCTGATGTTAGGCCTGCTTATGGAGTTGTAGAATTGGACGGTGTAGACACCTTAGCTCTGAAGGTTTCCATGTTCGGAATTTAAGTTCTTTCTTAAATGGACTAGGTCCAGAGAAAATACATTTTTCTGAAATGGGAAATTGGTCATGATGAAATCCTCAATTCCCAATTACTGTAAGAGAACCTCGAAGAGATTAATTTGCTCCAAGTTTTATCCCAGGAGGCCCCAAAGGTTGAGCTCTTCCTGCTGACCACCTCTCACCCGTGCCCTCTATAGCATACCTTACATCCCTTTTCTTGAGATATTCTATCTACTAGCTTTGGAAGGACTGCCCAGAGGGGAAGGAATTCACAATTTGCTTTATAAACTTGACCACTTTTTTTCTGGTTCGAATTTGCTGCCCCGGTCTCGCCACACAAACATTGGTTTGTGTCTCCTCCTTCCGTCTCCAGAGCCGGGGCAGGACCCCAATTTATTTAGAATGACAAGCAAATAGTGGTGATATAACGTTCAGTCTCCTGAATCCATAAGATCAGTCTCAGTGGAGGCAAAGCTCTTTTGTCATCCCCTCCCACCCCCATGCTGCTGTACCACCCCACATTTGAAACAAGTTTAAACTATTACACCGGGATAGTTGATCATTGCCAAATTCCTGTGTCACTGGGTCCAGACTAGGTTTTGCTGGAACAGCCCTTGGCCTCCTTTTGTTGAAATAACACTGCCGAGATTTTCTGAGCGCAGTGATATAAATAGCTGAATCCCAGAGATGGGCAGCAATGAAAGGCAATCTGGTTGGGTCCAGGTAATAAAGGTAGGTCTCCCTGAGCGATGGCTTCTCAGCAGCTTGGGATGGTATTCCTGCGGACCCCAGGCAGGAGCGGTGCGGTGGTCCCGGGTGCTGGGACCAGGAAGCATTCCTACCCCTGAGAGCCTCTGTGGCTGGGAAGCTTCAAAGTCTTTATGAAACTTGTTTCTGTTTTAAACTCTGTCCTGTGAGTGGGGAGAGGTAAGAACCATGGGAGTCATTCAGAGGACCCCCTTCTTATCAGCTGCACCCCTGACTGTGGGGCTCTGCTGACTTAAAACTTTCGTGGTCCTTCCCCAGTGACTGCTTGGTGACACACACATAGCTTCTTTTTTTTTTTTTTTTAAATATTCTATTTATTTATTTGATACAGAGGGAGAGAGCACAAGCAAGGGGAGCGGGGGCAGCAGAGACAGAGGGAGAAGCAGGCTTCCTCCTGAGCAGGGAGCCCGACGTGGGGCTTGATCCTGGGACCCTGGGATCATGGCCTGAGCCGAAGGCAGTTGCTTAACTCACTGAGCCACGCAGGCGCCCCTAAAAATTTGAACGTTCTCTCAATTAACCGGCTAATTGTGCAACACTCCCTTATCCCCCTCACTTCCATCTCTGAATGATGAATAAGCCCCGCTTTGCTTATTCTTGTCTGACTGTGGTGTCACCCTCTGCATGGGACTGGGGATGATCTGTCTCTGTGGCCCACGTGACACCTTCCAAACAGCGGCACTCGGTGCGGCAGAGGAGACGGGGTATGGATGTTGTAGACAGATGAATGTCAAGTTTGTTTATTCATTCAACAAACATTTGCCGAATGCCAGGCGTTGTGCTGCCTACATACTGGCCATGCCCCTCACCCAAATTCAGCCCCAGGTGAGTCTAGTCGAGTCCCGGAGGGCCCCTGAGCTGCAGCTGCCTCTCCTGTCACCACGGAGATAATGATGCCTCTGGGTTTCCATGAGGATTAAAGTGGAAGACGTTGCAAGCCAGCATTTGGCAATAATCGTTTAATAATTTTTTGCTCCTTTTTTTTTCCCGTTGACCCAACACAAGGCAGGCAGTTTGGAATATAACGTTTTCTATGAAACCTCAATTTGTTAGTCAAATGAACCCGGCAGAGACATTGTCGCTCTCCTATACTTGTCACTGTGTAAAAGGCCAGGCCTCTGACCTGCTCCGTATCCTTTAAAAAGTTTACTTTTCTTAGGCAAACACTAGGTATCAAAGAAACAAATAAGAGAAACACAAAAGTTCGGTTATCCCACATAGGTGTTCATTAGACTTACCCAAAGTCATCAAAGAGAATCTCAAGGTGTCCCATTTTAGGATAACACAGTGGGATCAGTCCTGTTAGGGACAGGAGGTCTGGTTCTGACCCCAGCCAGGGTCATCGCTTACCTGACTGAAGCATTTGGCTTTGGACTTAACCTCTCTGGCTTGGACCAAGGTTCCCTGGATCTGGACGAGGAGGAGTTAGGCGCCGGGAGGTCTGGGAACCCTTCCTCCCGTCTCCGTCTCTGCCTCCCTCCTCTCGTCCTCTTCTGTGTGTCAGTCCCTGTGGTGGCGGGGAGTGGACGGGGCTGAGATTAGTAAGGAATTAGTGCTCACAGGGAGACAGTGTCCTTGTTTCTATTCTGCTTGTAGAAAATGAAGGTCCCCAAAGGACAGAGATGTTCTGTGACCTCGGCGTAAGAAACTCTGTTTGCATCAGTCTCATCACGTTCAGTGCGATTCTAGAAAGGCCGATGAGGAGAAGATTTAGCTCACAGGAAGGGCTTGGTCCGGGAGATGAATCGTGACAGAAGCAGCCCGGGTTCTCGGAACGCACAAGGCTGCTGCTTCCAGGAGAGGTCACGAGCGCTACGACAGACACACGGTTGGGGAGATCTGATTGTCCCACCACCCACTTTCTGGTACCAAATGAGGTTTTCAAAAATTGGTCTCCAAAAAAAAAAAAAAAAAAAAAAAAAGGTCTCAAGTAACTTCTTAGTCTTATACCGTAAGAAACAACATCACTCAATATCCAGAGTGTAGATTTAGATAATAGCCTTATTTTTTTAATTATGATTATTGTGGTGAAATATACATCAGGTGAAACTTACTATGTGAGTTGCTTTTCAGTGTACAGTTGGGGGGCAGTAAGTGCATTCCCACTGGTGTACAGCCATCACCACTACCCATCTCCAGAACTCGATCGTCACCCCCAACTGAAACTCTGTCCCCATTCAACCAACTCCAGCCCCTAGCGGCCCCCGTCTGGCTCTCAGGTCTCTGACCCTGACTGCCCTAGGGACCTCCGACACAAGGAATCGCACAGTATTTGTGCTACGGGGACAACACCTGATTCTTTCCTGCGGCAGGTGGGAAGGAGGGCAGAGGCTCACTGCGGTCAGCCTGGGCAGGAATCACCGTGGGAAGGTCACCGCGCCTACGCTATCCAGGTGGACAGCCTCCGGGCGTGCCAGCTGCGGGGCCACGACCACTCTGTGGTTCTGGGAGGATTCCGGGTCACTCCAGCGCTGGCAGCCGCTCTCCTTGGTTACTGGGCCACCCTTCACATCTTCAAGCCCTTGAGATCTTCGCAGCACCGCCCCCCCAACCCACACACCCCCGGGGGTCTCCCTCCCCTCCCAGCACACCCTGTACTCCTGCTTTGCCGGGCTAATGCCTACCGGCCCGGTAAGTCCTGGCTTAGGTGTCTCTTCCTCCTGAAAGCCCTTCTCCCGGGGTGGGGGCCCAGCCTCCGGACTCTCCTGCTGCCTCAGAGCTAACTTCCATGGGACTCCTTGCTCCGGTGGTCTCTCTGCTGCTCACACCCCCTCCCACAGAACACGTGTTCCTTGGGGCTTGTCTGTGGTGTCACCCGAGCCTGGCCGTCGTGGACGCCCAGGGCAGGGCCCCGGGGAGCAGAGTCTGAGGCAAGCAAACCACTGACGGAGGAAGCTCTCTCAGGAGGAATATGTAGGGAAGCGAGGGGGTCTCTGTGAGGTAGATGCAAAACTGTGGCTTCAGCTGAAGCCTGGCCTCAGGCTGATCCCACAGAGAGTTCTGGAACATGAACAGCAGCATGAAGGTGTCCTGCCATGCATTAAGGTGGCAGGCCCTTTCGCTGTAGGAGTCAAGCCATGGGTGCAGCTTTCCAGTTATTTCCACGGGATGCGGTACCCTCCAGTGGAGGGCAGCTCTCTGGGGGACAGCGCAGAGGAAGAGGGGCCATTCAACCACACCTGGGCACTTGGGCACCACGAGGTTCCACGACAGAGCTGTGTGTTTGTTGAATGAATACTTGTTGGACAGCAATGCAGAAAACAAAACTCGTTGCCTTTCCGTGGACGACTGCCATGCCCCAGGCACTGTGCTCCGCTTCTACGCAGTGACCTCGGTGGGTCTCCACAGCGACGCTGTGAGGAGGTGCTCATTGTACCCATGGAGAGACTGCTGTCAGCGAGGCCGGGCGACGTGCCCAAGACACACGGCTAGGAGGTGGCAATGACAGGTCTCAACTCTAGGACCGCTCGCCTTTATTCCAGGTGATATGCGCAGGGCGTAGCCCGAGACCCTCTGGACTAGACGGTTCCCACAGAGCCCTCGCTCGGTCAGCGAGTTTTATTTGTGTTCCTTCCTCCCACCCGCTTGCTTTTCTGAGACTTGAGCCCAGGCCGACCTGCAAGGCTGCTCAGCTGGTAGAAGCACTAAAGCAACACCTAGAGCAAAGGCCTCCTCGTCCCAGGTACCCCCGCCCCCTCCAGGGAGTCCTTGACGGCAGTGAGCTCAGTCTGGGGGAGAGAGGGCCCCTGGCATTCCTGGGCCGCTCCTCTATTTCCTTCCTTCAGCGCGTGGAAACATCCACGTCAACGCTCCCTCGCCGCTTTATCTCGCTTCGGTCCCAGGCCACTGCACTATTTGTCCGAATTAGAGTCCGTTTACTTTGCGAACCACACTCGAGCTGTGCTAGACACTGAGCAGCTGCTCCCCTGACGTCCCCATCACAGCCCTTGTTTGCACTGTGTGTTGTCAGCAAACAGACCGGCCCGAACACGACAGCGAGGAGCACTTGCCGGCCCGGGGCCGGAGCAGCAGGCACACGGACGGTTCTCCTGCTTTTCCTTATCAGAGGCTACCTTGGTGCATCGTTTGAAAAACATGTATCAAGAAATAGAGCATTCAGACAAAAAGTGTCCAAAACAATAATATTAAATGCGAGAGGTCCTTGTTCTCCCAGACCTCTCTCTTTCTTGATGAAAAGAAGTTTAGCAGAGTGGTCATGAAGGTAGTCTCCACAGCAGGGCTGCCCGTATTTATTTCCTGGTTCCCTCTGGAGGGGACTTAACCTCTCTGCAGCTCAGTTTCCTCACCTGTAAAAGGGGGCTATGAATCTTGCTGGGAAGACTATCTAAGCTGATAATATAAGGTACTTAGAACAGAGACTCATACACAGTAAATTCTCAGGAAATCCTGGCATTCGTCTTTCTGCTAGCTAAGAGACTATCAAGTTATGGGGGTTTTGGTGGTGTTGGTGGGATGTTATTTCCAGCATCAGGGAGCCTCCCAGACAGGAAACCAACGGCCTGAAACGCTTGTCAACGCTTTGACTTAATTGATGTGGCATTTCAGTTGGACAGTTCCTGACCCAAAGGGGCTTAATAACAACAACTACTGGTGCCCAGACTCTGGTTCTGGTCTCATTTCTGTTGCATTTCTCCCTGTTGAGTACCCAGCCCTCTCCCAGCCCCACCACATCCTAGGGACCTTTCTGGTTTCTCATCCCAATGGACGCCTTATAGAAAGGTATCCTTCCTGGCCCAGTAAGGATAGTGTTCATCTCTATTTCCCACCATTCTTACATTTGGGAAGCACTTTGAGGTTTACAAAGGTTTTCTTACGCTTCATTTCATTCCATCTTGAAAGGACCAGACCAATATGTTGTGCTAAATGGGAGTCTCCTCGGTAGACTTGCAGTGGCCTTGCCATCTAAACAGCGGGCAATGCCTTCTACAGTTGCAAAGCTCTAATCAGCTGCAGAATAAAACAGAACTCGTTGAACCAGGCCCACAAGCACAGTAAGCTCCCTCTCAGACTTGAACTGCATGCTCTGCTCACAGGCTGCCTCCTGCCCTCTCTTCCTCGGACCAAGCCGCCCTCTTGCCCTTGCCTATGAAGGTCTTCTGTGAGCTGCCCCACCGGCTGTGAGGGATGCTCTGCAAAACCCTGACTTGGCAGTGGGAGCAGGTCAAGGAGGGAACTTCAGAAAATCCTGAGAGATTCTGCTTTGGAAAGGAGCCGAAGATGAGGGGAGTATCAGTAAGCAATAGGCTTGTCACACCCCAGTTCTCAAGGCTGGCCCTAGACATTCTGGTGCCTAGAAGTGTCATTTCCTGGCAAAGGTGAAGAGAGGGGGCAGTTTCTACCTGCAGTTGCTGATTCAATCAGCTCTTAACCTAGTGAGCAAACACATGCCCGGCCACTCTAGCAATAATTTCAGCGTTCTCCCTGACTCCAGCCGAGACTGCGCTCTGTGGACGCAGCATTTGCTATGAGCCTCCCATTTGCTCTGATGGCCTCCATGTGGTAAGTGTTTACGGATGCATCCAATTCCTGGAGCTTTATGCTCATAAGGATGCAGAAAAACTAGTCCAGCCGCATTTACTTCTCTATTTTTCAGAGGCTGGGAAATCAGCACACTCTTATCGTTTCTGTGGGCTTTCTGCATTCCTGCAATGACCAGGAGGGGGCGCTGTGTAGCCACTGTCATCTCCCCAGGCGGTGGTGGTACCGGGGTTTTCTGGTCCTCTGAGCTCTGGCCACCCCTCCTCGGGCCACCCCTCCTCCGGCCGGCCGGCCGGTGCTGCGGGGCTCTTTTGACCGCGGAAATCTAATCCACTTTTTACCTGGACCAGAATACCTTGAAAAACCTGCTGTGTAACAACATCGTCTTCACAAGGTCAGGGTAGTAGTTTAGTAGACTCTTTTCTGATTAAAATGATAAAGGACTAGTTCTTTGGTGCCGGAGTGAATCTATGAATTTGGGTTGAATTCCTAAATGATACTGACACCAACTGTTTATACTCCTGTATTTCCTTAATTAATTTGAAAATTGGTTTGTCTTCCCATATAACAAATTTAGAACATAAAGTTTTAATTACATGTGTGTGTTTAGGGATGTTAAAAATATATGAAGTGCAGGGCACCTGGGTGGCTCAGTGGGTTAAAGCCTCTGCTTTCTGCTCAGGTCATGATCTCAGGGTCCTGGGCGGGGAGCCTGCTTCCTCCTCTCTCTCTCTGCCTCTCTGCCTACTTGTGATCTCTCTGTCAAATAAATAAAATTAAAAAATATATATATATGAAATGCATTGTGTAAAAACAAAGTTTCTCATCAGTGGTTTTTAAAACCCTGATTTACTGAAGAAAAACGCTGGAAAACGATGCTTAGCAGTTTTGCGTCTCATTTTTATAGTCGCTTTATATGGAATAGGAGAAATTTTGGTATAAGTAACAATAACATTTAGGCTATCAACAACAAAACAAAAAAGCTTCAAGGGTTGGGTGGTCAAGAGGTTACTAATGTTCAGTGATGTAAAACAAATGTTAGCACAAGTGAAATAAAATTAGGTATGTGGGAACGGGCTTTGCAAACCATAAACTGACATACTAGGACTGGGAGAAGGGAGTGGGAGTTGAAACAAAAACATTTTCTAAGAAAAAGGGTAACCCTGAAAAATCAGCCTTCTAGGGACTTCCCGGGTTTTTATGTCGGAATCCGACCCTAGGCGTTGGCCTCCCCCCACAGCCCCACCATGTCCTCCCACCAGGGGGCTCCACTCTTCTGCTTCAGTTCTCTTCCCTAGACCACCCACCCCCCTTCACCTCCCCCCCCACCTTCTTCCCAGTTACCTTCTCACAAAAGCGACTCCCTTCCCTGTTCATCGTCCAGGCTATGATCTAGCCATTAAGGTTTTTCGGGCACAACAGATGAAATAAAGCCCAGACTACCAACACCGCTGTATTGAAACCGTTTCTATGTCTGTCGCCCTATACAGGGCCTGGCGTAGGATTTATCTGTTTATATATTCCCAATGGCTAACAGTGTGGCAGATCAGGGGCGGTCCACAAATATAGGGGACCTCAACTAAGCTGGGACCTCCGAAAACAGTAATCAAGGCTGCATGGAAAGCACTGAGAATCCACTGCTTATGAATTTGGAAAATTCAAAAATCACACAAGAAGGGGCTCAGCCATCAGGTTCAACAGCACTTTTTGGGGGTGTTTGCTTTTATTTTATTTTGTTTTGCTTTTTAATTTTTTTTAAAAGATTTTATTTATTTGACAGAGAGAAACATAGCCAGAGAGGGAACACAAGCAGGGGGAGTGAGAGAGGGAGAAACAGGCTTCCTTCTGAGCAGGGAGCCCGATGTGGGACTCGATCCGGGATCTCCGGGATCTTGACCTGAACCGAAGGCAGTCGCTTACCCAACTGAGCCACCCAGGCGCCCCTGCTTTTTAATTTTTTAAAGATTGTGCTTATTTATATGAGATGGCAGAGAGAGAGAGAGAGCATGGAGGGGTATGGGACTGGAGGGAGGAAGGGGGGGAGAAGAAGCAGACTGTACCCCCCCAGCCGCATCCCAAAGAAGACCTCCATCCTAGTACCCCATCACGACCAGAGCCAAAGGCAGACACTTAACCGACTGAGCCACCCAGGTGCCCCTTGCTTTTATTTTATAATTCTCTTTTCCTATATCATAACACAAAGGAGTGCTTGGCAACAAGTCATGGCTCTCTTAAAGATATTTAAATCTAATTTATACATTTTTAAATTTTACATAATTTGTATTACGTATTTTTTTTTATCTATCAATTCATCCAACATCTTTACTAGCTTTGTAAGTCGTATATTACTGGCCTCATTTTCAAGAGGGAACTAAATTTCACAAAAATAATAACCCAGAAAACCATCATGCATAGAAGTGAATATTTATTTAGACTAAGAAAAAAAAATCACAAAATTTTAAAAGCTGACCAATACTATCATCACTTCAAAATTCGGAAGAACAACATGTTTAAATTTATGAACTACGAAATATATCTCTAGAACACTTTTTCCTTCATTTAAAAACTTGCGGTAATACATAAGATAAAATTAACATTTTCACGACGTTTAAGTGTACAGTTCGTGGCACGAAGCACCGTCACATTGTTGGGAAACCATCACCGATAGCTGTCTCAAGAACTTTGTCAATTTCCCAAAGTGAAAGTGGTTGCCATTCAATGTTAACATTCCATTTCCCCTCTCCTTATCCTCTGGTCATTGCCATTCTACTTTGTGTCTCTGTGAGTTTGCCTACTCTACGGACATCAGGTGTGGGATTGTATAGCCACCTGTCCTTTGGTGACTGGCTTATTTCAATTAGCATAACATTTTGAACTAATCTCTACACTCAGGGTGGATCTCGAACTCACAACCCGGGGATCAAGAGTCACATGCTCTACCAACCGAGCCTGCCAGGCATGCCCCCTTGTTTTTTTGATAATGGTCATCCTAATGGATGTGAGGTGGTCCCTACATTTTTGGACTTTATACTTTTTGATCTTCTCTTCATCTGTCGTGACTTTATCATTTCTTAACAGAAGGACAAATTAGTCTTTTGTCTAGCATGTGGTTGGGATTCATAATCTGCGACTTCACAGTCACTGTGTGTCCCACTGTTACGGATTGATGTCCTACAAACCCCGAAGTCCTGAGGGACCCTTGAGTTTTGTAAACCAATAGACAAATGATGCATTCAATTTATAGTCTGCGTTATTGGGTCTGTTCCTGAGAGAACTTCTGTTAAACTCAGGGACACTGAGTGCCTAGTGATTACCCTGATGCCAAGCATACGAGTACAGTGGGAAGTGAACATATTCTCTGAAGCCATTCTTATACTAGGAGAATTAGCAATAACTTAACCGGACACAGAAGTGACTGCGAAGCACATAGATACGTCTCATCAGTCCAGATGAAACGTATCTTTATCCAGGATCCCCCAAACGCCTGTTCCTATTCCAATGCCACCTTACACTAGGGGCCAGTGTGAGTGGTCTGTCTTCCACTTGTTGATCTATAGGAGTTCTTTATATATTGTAGTTACAAGTCCTTTACCTGTTACATGCTTACAAACATTGTCTTGCACTCCTGGCTTGTTTGCCTTTTCACTCTCATGTTTTTGATGAACAGAAGTTCTTAATGGTAATAGGATTTGACTTATCTATTTCCTTTATGGTTAATGATTTTGGTGTTCTGTTTAAACATTTTTTTCCCCTTAGCTCAAAGTTAGAAAGGTATTTTCCTGTTTTCTTCTAGAAACTTTGTTTTATTTTTTACATTTAGACCATCAATCCATCTGGAACTAATTTTTGTATATGGTGTGAGCCCGGGGCCAGAATTTTTTTTTTTAAATATAGATACTCAGGTGCCCCAGGGTTGATTACTGAGAAGACCATCCTCTCCACTCCTCTGTGCTGGACTTTTTGACATAAATCCAGTGTCTACTTATGTGCAGATTTATTTAGGGACTTTGTTCTGTGCCCTTGGCTGTTTTTCTCTCCTTACATCAATACCACATCATCTTAAATACCGTATGTTTAGGGGCACGTAGGTGGCTCAGAGGGTTGAGCCTCTGCCTTCGGCTCGAGTTGTGAGCTTGGGGTCCTGGGATCAGGTCCCACACTGGGCTCTCTGCTCGGCAGGGAGCCTGCTTCCCCCTCTCTCTGCCTGCCTCTCTGCCTGTTTGTGATCTGTCAAATAAATAAAATCTTTTTTAAAAAAATACTATATGTTTATAATTAGTTGACACCTGGTAGTCACTCCAATTTCATTCTTTATGATCGTCTTAGCTATGAGGGGCCTTTATAGTTCCACCTGAATTTTGTTAGCATATTGTGGCCAATTTCTAAACCAAAGTGAACTGCTGATATTTTTATTTCGATTATATTGGTCTGTAGTTCAGTTTGTGGAGAAAGTCATTGACCTTTTCTATAGCCTAGATCCCTCTTCTAAAAAATGAGATGAACATCCATACTGAGCAATCCTGAGCATTACATGAGACACTGTATTTGCAGACTGGAAAAAAAACAAAAACCCTACCGTAGAAACACAGGACGTTTATTATACCGTGAAAAGGAACACACAGGGGCACAGTGGGTTTTAAAGCGTCTGGAGCAATTCTGGGGTCTGGTCGTGGGTGGGCTCCTCCTTCCTTGACTCTGGCTTCTAACTCAGAGGTGGGGTTCTGGGAGAGGGTGAGGTGGGGCTGCTGAGATTTTCCTGCCCTGGCACCTCCCCTCCCCTCCCCCCTCCAGGTACCACATTTCCTTAGGATGACTGTCTATGTGTCTGCCTCTCACGTCTCTCGCTTGGTAGCCTGGAACCTGGAAAGAGAATCACACCATGATTCATTTCCCGAACACGCCTGCCGTGGGCCAGGCCCAGCCCTGGTTAGAGCTGCCTTTGCACGGTTCCCTATAAAATGTCACACCTGGAGAGAAGGTGGCCAGGCACTGCCAGTGGGGAAAAGAGTTTTGTCGCGCGACTGTCCCTCTTCGGTTCCCAGGAGCATGTTCTGAGTTGAGCGGAGGCCATTTGTGTGTTGTTTGTGTGACTGGGGCACACACTGGGGACAATCGTCTTTCTCTTTGCGACACTCAAGGCTCTGAGCCCGCTCTCCACACCTACTCCTCCTCCGCCAGCCCGCAGCCCTAGAGCAGCTTTCACAGCCTTTCTTCGGACTCCCTTGGACAAACACCCTCTGCCAAAGAGGAAGTCCCCAGGCTGAAACAAAAGGAGGTCAGTCAGTGGGATCCTACAGTCTTTTCTTTTCAGGGTCATTTTCTCTCCTTCCTTCTGTATCTCTGGGCAGCTGTGTGAGGCCCGGGGAACCCCCAGCATGCACACAGAGGCCGGTGTCCCTGAGCCGCTGATGTCCCCTGCTGCAGCTGCACTCACTCTCCCAGGAACCTCAGGGCATTGTCACATCCTTTGGCCCTCAGGCTCCCTCAGTACCTTCTGGCCTTTCCACCTCAGGGAGAGGAAGCCCCGGAAAGGGAATTAGCACTGACCTGAGAGAAAGTCAGCTAGGCAATGAGGAGAAGGCTGCCCGCTTGAAGCCAGTTTTCAACTCGCTCCACGGGGGTCCCTGCGGGCACAGGGGGACCAGCGGGACGGCTGCTCTCCCAAGTGTCCCCACAACGGGCACACTCCCCAGCTGACTTGGGGGCACACAGCTGAGGGGTGGTGGTGGCTGGGCTGTCTATTGACATCCCTCCGAGGGAGCTCAGCCCAGATGGGGCCAGGTGAACCCCTGGGACAGGGCCGGAGCCCCCCTCCCTGGGGGCGGGGCCGCTGCAGCCTGACCTGCTCCTTTCATCCCCCACCTGTCAGAAGGGCCAGGCCGCAGCTGAGGGGAACCAGACGGAGGTGGCGGGAAGCAGGCCACAGCCTCTGCAGCTGGCCCTCTCCAGGGCCCCCCTCCGAAGGCCCCTACCTGGCCCTGGCGGTGGGGGGTGGGGAGGCAGGAAGACCGCGGGGGGACAGGAGACAAAGGAAGGCCGCCATAAAACCAGCAGCATGTCTGTAATCACCAGAGCCCTTTGTTTAGAGCTGGTTTAAACAAGTTGTGATCCCTTGGAAGGGGAGGCCATAAACTGAAGGGAAAATAAAAGTCTTTACAGCGAGGGAGAGTGAAGGGTTGTGGGGATTCGTTGGGCCAGGAGCCGTGGGGGAGTCGCTCCCGGAGTGCAGGGAAGGGGCTTCCCCTCAGAGGGGGACATGTAGGCCCACAGGCCCAGATGCTGGGGGAAGGGGCCCAGCGGGTGGGGGGGGGCGCCCCTCCCCCACCCAGGGGCCGGACCCACATTCTGACCTCAGGGAGGAGAGGGCAGGGTCCCCGGGCGTTGTGACCTCAGGGCCACAGAGCTCAGTCCCTTGTCCAGTCCTCTGCACATTCCTTTATGATGGACGTGAGGGGTCCCAGCACTCAGAGGGCTGCAGGGCAGTTGTCTCTGGAAGAAATGCCTCTGGGGCCCCACTTATCAGCCCGGAAAGGGGTAAGATGGGGCGTGTCACCCCAGGGAACTACATTTCTGCCGACTGTGGGTGGTGAGGAGGAAGATACAGGTTCCTTAAGGTAGAAGGTGGTTAGGCCGGAAATGTCCCAAGGACCTCAGCCCCTGCCCCTGCATCAGGGCTCTGCACACTTTACCCCCTGTTCACTCCCCTGCTCTGTTTGACAGTGTGCAGCATAAACATCTCCTAGTCATGCATTCAGCTAATGGGCACCTACTGTATGCCAGGCAACCCGCCAGGGGCCATCAGGCTGGGACAGAGTCCTGTCCCAAGGGGGGCAAGCACATACACGAACATGCCCCTGTTTTATTCTCCCCGATGCTATTTTGGAGAACAGTAGGGCCAAGTAAAGCTAACATGTTCTTGGAAGTCCACCGAGCTATGGTCTCATCTGTTGTTTACCCTCAGAAGGAAGGCTGCCAAACTTTTTGCCCCCCAAAATCACATGAAGGTCACATTTATACCAGTAAGGAAAAGGAGTCTCAGAGGCACATGAAGGAGGCATCAGGTGGGTCCTTTTTCCCTTTAGGAACTTGTTGTGATTCTCCATCTGGCAACATTTGTTGAAGTTGGGGTCTCCCAAATGCAAGAGCCGAGCTGAAAATGTATCTTCCTACACTCATGTACTTTTCTTTCCCTTCTTGGATCAGTCTTGCTGGTAAAAGAGATGAGTTTTGTTCTGTAACACTCAGTACGCTTTCTTCTTTAGAAGAACACGTGAGAAAATTAGCAGTGAAGCCCGTTCTGCCAAATGCCTTTCTTGTCTGTAATTTGATTTCCAACACATTCTAATACAAGCTCAGTCACTCTGGTGTTTTCCCCAGGACTGTTCCCTTATTTGTAAAATTGGCTGTTTCAGGATCTGTGCGTTCCCTTCCAGCTGGTAGCAAAATGGAACAAATAACATTCTGAGTAACAAAGGAGCGAGATTAATTGTACTAGTAGGAAATCACGCTATGTCCACTTTTAGGAAGCATTTCACACCCTCTGGGCATTTAGTAATAGTAAGAGGTATGGGTCTTCAGGTCTCCCTGCTTGATACAAACCTCTCTACTCTCCCAAAGGTCAGCTACCAGGGGAACAACACCCTCAAGACTTCCCTTCCCTGGGAAGTCCCAATGGTGGCAGCAGGTATCCTTCCTGAAGGTACTGTCTCACTGGCTTCCCTGAAGGGTGGTTCCTTGGGTCACCCCTTCGCTGCCGTGAGGTGGGCATCCTTGTCCTTCATCCACGGTGCTGAGTCCTGGAGAGGGAGTTAAGATCGCAGAGGAGTAGGGGAGACCCTAAGCATGTTGCTGAGTCACTGGGGCTTGCTGTGAACAGTGTACAAGGATCCAAGACCAGGTGGCCCTCAGGTAGAGTCACCAACGAGGGACGGATGCCCACATCAAAAGGGCTTGATGGAGGTCAGCTCATCCGACTCAGGAGATCTTAAGAGAAGTGAGTCCATGGGCTCTCGCCCCCTCAGTGCTGACAAACCAGTTCTTTGTCAAAGGAGAAAATGGGCCAGGGGAAAGGCATGGGCTCTGAGATCAGATCGTTGGTTTTGAATCCCATCCCCTCAACTTAGTAACTGGACAAGTTACTTAACATCTCAAGCCTCTGTTTTCTCATCTGTACAATGAAAGCAATAATACCCTCCTCCCCAACCCAAGGGTCCTGTTATGCCAATTACTTGAGAAGACATAGGTGAAGCTCCAGGCATCATGGCTTCCTCCCTCCCCCCTAGTTCCTTCCCTCCTGCCTTCCCGGTGGAGGAAAACTTTGCATCACTCCCCACAAATTCTGAAAAAAAATTATGATAATAGAGGTACCAAATGTAACAGATCAGCTCTTCCTATTTATGAACACTTCAAATTCCTTCATCAGTGAGGAAATTTCACTGTCCCCTATATTCTGAATGGAATTATTTGGGGACGTTGGCACCTCCCTTGTGATAAGCACAGATAGAGACCATGGGGGTGCAGATGAATGACATGGGCCCTAACCACAAGACAAATGAACACAGAGGCAAATAATTTCAAAGGCACAAAGGATTTTTTAAAGATTTTATTTCTATATTTGACAGAGAGAGACACAGCTAGAGAGGGAACACAAGCAGGGGGAGTGAGAGAGGAAGAAGCAGGCTTCCTTCTGAGCAGGGAGCCCGATGCTGAGCTAGATCCCGGGACTCCGGGACCATGACCTGAGCCGAAGGCAGTGGCTTAACCAACTGAGCCACCCAGGCGCCCCAGGGGGCCATCCTTCTCTGCAGCTCAGTGTTCCTTTGCTGTACGTATAAACCAGCAGGGCTACACCACTTGGCTTTGTGAGGGAGAAAGGACATTTTTCTCACCTTGGAGGAGTGCTCATCAGAGCCCCGAGTGTCTCTTCCTCCAGGATTGACTGGGGAGTGGGTCCCGGAGGAGCGGGTTGGGAGACAACTTTAGATATTCTTAAGATTAGAGACCCAGAGGTGTTCCTTGAGGTTGGTCAACCTTCTACCATGTTTTGTACGGTGATTTCTTTTCTTGAGCCTCCTCTGAGGAGGGTCCCAGTCTGATGGTGCTTCAGCCTAAGATGAGCTCCAGGGAGAAGAAGGAAAGGAAGAGAGTCAGAATTCTGTGAGATCAACAGTTACCTGCTGCAAACCGGGTGCGATCCCATTTAACTGTCCCGTGGCCCCTGGGGACAGGTGCCATCCCTCCTACGGTCGAGGAGGCTGGGGCTTGGAGAAGACCTGGTGTGAGAGGGGCAGCCTAGGAGAAAGCCGGGGTCCCACCTGCGACTCTGCCCAGCGCATGGGCTTCCGGAGCCGGGTACCGCCTACGCCTCAGGACATTTACTTGGTGGGGTACCATGCCCGGGACCCAGAACCCAGCTGGCAGAGGAGGGGTGAATTTCAGGGAAAGATTTGTAAAATTAACCTTGGATTTTCTTTTCATTCTGGCACCTAATGTCCCACATGAATGTGTTCCAGATTAGAATGTAACATGCAGGCGGATGTTACAAATGAAACATCATCTTCAAATACATTTTACTTTTGCCCTGGGACCCTGGCAAGCTACATCCTTCCCTGCACCCAAAGTGCCTTCATGGCCCCAGCTCTGGGACCTCTGAGTCAGCCATCACGCATCCACAGGGATCAGATGGGGAAGTGACTTCCTCAGAAGCTCTGGGATGTGATCAATATTAGCAACCGCGGGGGACTTCAGACAGCAAGAGATCTGGCCAGTCAGTAAATCACAAGAGCATCTCCCAGGGGAGATGGATGTGATGGGCAGAGAGGAGGGTCCGGCGTTCTGGGTCCGAGTTGACATTCTCATCGTGCGGCGTGTGCAAGGGACAGTAAGAAGCAGGCTGCAGTGGGGAAAGGACTGTTTTGCAGGGGACAGGGTGGGGGGAGAGGGACGACTCAGCGCAGGGTGGGGGAGCTGAGCATGGAATTGGGGTTTGGGGAGGGCAGCAGTGAGGGCGCCATGACTGGAACATGGAGCTCTGGAGAAAAGAGCCTGGTTCAAATCTTGACTGGGCCACTTTCTGGCCGTTTGACCTTCTAGGGTTTCACTGTGCCTTTGTTTCCTCCTGCAATCAAATATTTTATTTATTTATTTGACAGAGAGAGAGAGAGAGAGATCACAAGTAGACAGAGAGAAAGGCGGAAGCAGGCTCCCTGCCGAGCAGAGACCCCTGAGATCATGACCCGAGCTGAAGGCAGACAACTGACCCACTGGGCCACCCAGGCGCCCTCCTCCTGCAATCAATAGTCCCGAGGGGGCCCTGGCTCTGTGGGCTGGTATTCAGCGTAGTCACAGACATAGGACGTGGGCAGATAGCACGAGAGATGGGAGGCGGAGACGCGGCCTGGAGGCTGGGTGGGGAGTTCGCCGACTTTTCCAGTGTCGTCTACATTATATGACACGCCACTTACTTCAGATCCTCTTCCAGTCACGAGGAGCTGCCGTGACACAGTGCCACAGACCGGATGCCTCACACAACGGACACAGCTCTGGAGGCTGAAGCCCCAGGTCAAGGTGCTGGCACGCTCTGTTCGCCTGAGACCTGCCCCCGTGGCTTGCAGATGGCGTCTTCTCCTGCGTCCCCTGCGGTCTTCTCTCTGCTCACACCTGTGCCCTCACCTTCCTACTAAGGAGACGAGTCACGTGGGACTCATGACCTCAATTCACTTAATCACCTCTTTAAAGGCTTATGCCCAAATACAGTCACATTGTGAGATTCTGGGGTTAGGACTTCAGTGTATGGATTTGGTGGGGGGACACAAGCCAGCTCGTGCAACACAAGCCAGAGTAAGCCCTGCGGATTGCAGCCGCCAGCGTGTGGAGCTCCGAGCTCCGGCACGAGTCCGCCTCGCGCAGCCTTCCAGGCTCCTTCTGCATGGACGGCCCTGGGTGCCTGCGTCCCAGGAGCCAAGGGTGGCTGCAGGGCCCCATCGTCACGGGCCTCCTGCTGCTCGGTTGGAGCTCGCACAGTTCCATTTCAAAGCTTGAAGCATCTCAGGGCGACTCTTCTGATCATTTATAGCATGCCCAGCCCAGTTGCTGTGACACCAGCAGCTTGATTTTTTAAAAAAGATTTTATTTTATGCATTTGAGAGAGAGAGAGAGAGAGAGAGAGAGAGAGAGAAAACATGAGTGGGGGAGGGGCAGAGGGAGAGGGAGAAGCAGACTCCCTGCTGAGCTGGGAGCCCAATGAAGGGCTCCATCCCAGGACCCTGAGATCATGACCTGAGCCCAAAGCAGAGGCTTAATCAGCTGAGCCCCCCAGGCGCCCCCCATATACCAGCAGCTTTAAAAAGTAAAAGGAGGGTGCATGGCTGGCTCAGTCAGAGGAACATGCAACTCTTGATCCCAGGGTGATGAGTTCGAGCCCCATGTTTGGTGTAGAGATGACTAACACAAATACATAAACCTCAACAAATAAAATAAAATACGAAGAAAAAAGGAAGAAAAGGGAGAGCAGGGAAAGGAGATGGTGCTGTGGGTTGTTCGGCACTAGAGCTTCAGTCTCTCTCCGTCTGAGATATGTGTAGGAATGGGCACTGGAGCCCAGGGGTCTTCATCGAATCATTCCTGCCCAGAAGAGTCCTTTCCTTTTTTCTTGGATTCTCAGTGAAACGTTCTAAGGAGAAACAGACACACAGCAAGAAAATGATAGGCATTTGAACACTTCCCCGTTCCCACCTTGCTCAGGATCGGGATGTGGAGGAAGGAGGGGCTATGGTGCCCTCCCTGCCATGGGGAAGGTCTGTGACTGAAGAGTGGGGAGCATGGGGGAGAAGAGGAGGACTTGAGGAGGAGGGAAGAGTGGCAGAGAGAAAGAGAAAGAGAAGAGGAGGGGAGAGGACTGCTATGGATGGAGGGGAAAGGACTATGAGTGGGGAGGAGGGGGGGAGCAGTGGGGCAGGAGAGCAGAGGGAGGAAGTGCTGTTTCTAGTAGATAAAAAACGAAACTGAGTTTTTGGCGTCCCTTTATTCTTAAGACAACTTTGACCTATTTTACCTCATCTGTGATCAGCTCTGATAATCTAAATAATGCATCTCAGCTAAGCTAAGATTGCTATCCAGGTAGTTAGGGATCTGTTATCTCTTGATTGGAATATGCTAAATGGGTCTCCCATTCCACTCCCCCACTACTGCTCCCGCCACCCTGAGACTTGGTCATTCCTTCATCCAACTTACGCTTGTATGTGCCCCAGGTAGCCACAGAGACTCCCTTTTGCAGCCAAAGGGAGATAGATGGACCATCCCATTGTTCTGTCTAAATTCCTTTCAGGGAACTACTGTCTGCCTTGCTTGAGTTATTGAGTCTTGAGTAGGAGAGGAGATTGGGTCTTCATTGAACAAACTGGGATATTCTTAAGCACAAAGAGTAGGATAATGACCCCCATCTACCCATCCCCCAGCTGGCCAAATGGCCAAACTTGTTTTGTCTCCTTTGACAACCCCTCCGTGACCACCACCCAGATTGTTTTGAAGCAGATCTCAGGTAGCTCATAGTTTGTGAACATTTTTGTAATAATGAAGACTTTAAAAAACATAGCTATCATATCATTGCACCTACAAAATGAATAATAATCCCCCAATATCATTCAAATATATAGTCAATGTTCATATTTCTCTGACCGCCTAATAATTCTTTTACAATTAGTTTGATTTGGGGTCCACTCTTGAGTAGGTTCCCACAACCTCTCCTACCCCCTCAGAAATTACATTGTCCCTTCTTCAGAGTTGCCTACAGGCAGACTCTTGCTGACGGAATTCTTATAATATACTTTAATCTGTTCTCTATCCCTTATATTTGCAGATCGAGAGGCTTGGTTGGGCAGGTGTTTGCAGGCAAGACCGCTCTAGATGTGAGGAATTGCATGATGCCCTGTTTCCTCTCCTTATAAAGTGTTACTGACCGCTGAGGACCACTAGCCACATGTATTTATTTATTAAGACTTGCAAAACGGTGATACTCTAATTCTATCATCCCTTCTTCATCTATTAGCTGACATATTATAAAGCAGACCTCCCTCATCAACTCTTTGGTTACCCTGAAGTCCAGATCATGTAGGAAATAAAGATCAAAAAAAAAAATGGAATTAGCCAGTCCTGAAACAGGTGGTCTCTCTCTAGGTTTGTAACGCCCTCCTGAGATGTCAAAACATTATAAGATACAGAAAATAATAAATATGATTAAAACAAGTCTCAAACAAAAGGAAATAAAGGACAAATGCTTGGGTTTCTTTCTCTTTATTAAAGATTTATTTATTGATTTTAGAGAGAGAGAGGGCGAGCTGTGGGGAGGGACAGAGGAAGAAGGAGGGAGAGAGGATCTCAAGCAGACTCCCCACTGAGCACTTAGCCCCATGCAGGGCTCGATGTGGGGCTCCATGCCACCCTGAAATCATAACCTTAGCCGAAATCAAGACTCTTGATTTCGGTGTTTAACTGACTGAGCCATCCAGGTGTCCCTGTTTGGTTCTTTCCCAGTTTAAAAGTGAATAGAGGTTTATTTCCTTAATATTACCCAAAGGTAATTACTTGAGTAGTAATTATTTGACTGCTTTGCTGGGCTTGTATATCTCTGTGAGCTTGGGGACTTACACATACGGGACTTCCTTCAATCCAGCGCACTTTTCATCCTTACCAGAAAGGTTGAATGGTCTTATCTTTGGCCGATGAGAGCCTTTTCAAGCTTGGCTCCAAGAACGTTGGAGGTCACCTAAGTAGACAGATAATTTCCTTGTTTCCTGATATGAGGAAACAGGCTACATTTGAGGCCCCACCCCTGCAATGGGCCATTTCTTCAAGGATTCCTGGTTATTTTTAGTGGACAATGCTACCTGGAGATCATAATCCTAGGGCTGGGAGTGCTGATTCCCACAGGGAAGGTCACCGTGTCCAGGTATCTCCCATGGACAGAGCTTGTGCTCTTTATGGGAGATTAATCACAAGGTGATTTCCTGACACTTCCGTTTACACCCAGAATGATGCGGATTTCACTGGACTTCATCAACCACAGAGAAAAGTCAGCAAAGACACACCAGCATAGCTAATACATTTGATTGAGCCCACGATACAGACACGTGTCTCAGAATGATGCGAACACGACCACCAACAGCAAGATTCCTGAAAGCTATTTATGGTTCTGTTTTAGCTCTTTCTGTGCTGGGAGTAAGCCCACTGAGGACAGACCATCAAGCTGTTGCCCTTCATAGTCACGGGGGTGGGGGGACAGGTCACAGCAGGGCTTGGCCTTTGGTCCATTTGTTTCCTTTTACTTGCAGTTTTTCAGCTTTGAGTTTGATTGACTTTTGTTTAGTAAAATTACATAAAATACTTATGGCTCCAAAATAAATTTTGTAGACCCTGGTGTATGAAACAAGTGAGCCTTTACCCTTGCCTCCTGTGGTTTATCCTCTCTTTTCCTCTACTTGTTAGCATTGCAAATTTATGGCTTATTCTTCCATTTTTATTTTGATTATTTTTTTAAAGATTTTTCTTATTTATTTGACAGAGAGAAACACAGCCAGAGAGGGAACACAAGCAGGGGGAGTGAGAGAGGGAGAAGCGGGTTTCCCATGGAGCAGGGAGCCCGATGTGGGACTCGATCCCGGGTCTCCAGGATCATGACCTGAGCCGAAGGCAGTCGCTTAACCAACTGAGCCACCCAGGTGCCCCAATTTTGATTATTTTTTAAAGATTTTGGGGCGCCTTTTCAAAAAAAGATTTTATGTATTTGTTTGGCAGAGAGAGAGAGAGAATGAGCAGGGAGGTGGCAGGCAGAGGGAGAAGCCGGTTCCCCACTGCAGGGAGAGCTCGACATGGCACTGGACCCCAAGACCCCGGGATCACAACCTGAACCCCAGGTAGATGCTCAACTGACTGGGCCACCCAGGCATCCCTATTTTTCCATGTTGAAATGCTTGTATATATTTGAGTAAGAGCTATATTGAGATATAATTTACAAACCACAAAATTCATTCTTTTCTAATGTGTGTGTGTCATGTTTTCTGAAACAGCTGCATATAATAAGCACTTCTCTCTGCCAGTTTTTCGTGCAGAGAATGACCCGAGGGATCCTTGCAGGGGCCCCTGTCCGGAGCTTCCTCGCCCACCCCCACAGCCGCAGCGGCTCTAAGTGCCCTCAGGCCGTTGACCCATCTCCCACTGGCGGACATCTGGGTCATGTATTTTCAGATTTGGGCCAGTTTGTAGAAGGGAAATTGCTGGGTCAAAGGGAAATGCGTATCATTTTTCTCTAGACATTCCCCAATTCCCTACCCACCAGGAGAAGCGGTTTCCTCCCAGCCTGGCTAGCAGAGAGATTACATCTCAGCCCAAGTTAGCTCTGAGTTTCTCTCCATCTGAGTGAGGTTGGGGGCCTGTGGATGCGGGACAGCCACTCCCAGTTCTTGGGAACCATGTTCTCATTTCCCCTCCATCTTTCCATAGGTAGGGTACCTTTAAAACCCCGTAATGAGGGTACAAACATGTTTCCTTTTGTCTGTTGTCTTCTGACTTTATAACAGGGCTTTGTGCCTTGTAGAAGATAATTGTTGTTGTCTTTATTTTGATCAATCCCTTATTACTTCTGGGTTTGAAACGGAGTGAGAGGACTTGGTCCCATTCCCAGTGTGTGGGTTTGGGACGGCTCCCTAACAGTCTACTGAATCTGCATATGCAGTTGACCCGTTCCCGAATTTCTTTCCTGGTTCTTTGGTCTGTCTGTCTATCCTTCGGCTCAAGTTAAGCAGTTTTATTATAGAGGTTTTTTTTAAAAAAAAATTTTTTTTTAAGATTTTATTTATTTATTTGACAGAGAGAAACACAGCTAGAGAAACACAGCAGGGGGAGTGGGAGAGGGAGAAGCAGGCTTCCCGCCCAGCAGGGAGCCCGATCAGGGGCTCGATCCCAGGACTCCAGGATCATGACCTGAGCTGAAGGCAGAGGCTTAACCACTGAGCCCCCCAGGCGCCCTATAGAGGTTTTATGGTATACTCTAACGCATGGTCAGGCCATCCTGTTCTCTCCCCAGTGTGGCTCCTTCCAGAGTTTTCCCAGTTATTATCTTTGGTGTACAAACCGTATTTTAAAAGTCTTAACAAGGATTTACAGGATCACAATACAGGGATCTTTATATCATCACGGAAACAAAAACATTATTTTTTTTTTAAAACGGTTTATATCAAAACCAAGGAAATGCCCATATTGGGTATCTAATGAAGTTAAGGGGATGTTGTTAATCTGTGTGTGTGTGTGCTTTTGATAATGGCATTGAGAAATTGGGTAGGTCTTTTTTTTTTTTTCACTCTTATCCCAATGACAGATTAAATCATGATTTTTATTTGCTTCCCTGTAATCCTGGCAGTGGTGAGAAGGGAGATAGATGAAATAAGATGATTTTGATAATTCTTGAAGCTGAGTGATGGGTACTTAGGGGCTCATTTTCTCATTCTATTGACTTTTATGTATGTTTAAAATTGCCCATAACAAAAATTTTTAAAAAGAGAAAGGAGAATCAGGTTCTAAATTTTTTGAAATATGGAACAATATGAGACTTTAAAAAAAATCAGATTTAGCGAAGAGTGGGTACTTTGCCTAAGGAAATTTGCAGCCAGAGTGGGGGCGGTAGAGGTCACAGGTAGAGAGAAAATTCTTTGCAGTGGACAGAGCACTAGTGCGGCTTGGGGTCAGGTACTTTGGCTAATCCTTTTTTTCCGGTAAACATTTACCTGTAACTAAACTAGCTCCTTCCCTGGGACTTAAAGGTCCAATATAGGCATGCCTCATTTACACACCAAGCGAGTTCCTGAAAAGCTGGGTTGAAATATATTGTTTTGTAACTGTCAGCCTAGCACGTTGCCCAGAATTTGCTTTGGGCATTCCCTAAAGTCAAGTGTTTCAAACAAACAGAAAAAATAAGATGTCATAAGCGTCACTTTTATGGGGCCCCTTTTATTTTTAAACAGTGAATTTTAGAAACAAACATTACAGATCCCCCCCCCCCCCATTGGCTCTTCCCACACGTCAGCACTTAGTAAGGTCATTTCTCTGCCATGCTTAGAACCAGTGCTTGACCCGGCTGCTTGGTCGCATAGGCGGAGGACGGGGCATTGACGTCTTGCTCACCCGAAGTTAGAACTTTATTAGTCCTTATCAAAGCTTAAGAGATTGTGTGAGAAAAAAAAATACAGATGGAACTGGGTCATTGAAATTAGGGAGGAAGAAAACAAATATATTCCCCCCTTGATTCCTTTTTAAATTGAATCCTGGCTTCCTGGATTACCTCTTAAACATGAATAGATATAACGGCTTTAAGAAACAGCTCTGTTTTGACTGATAAGAAAGATAATGCTACGACCCACGAACCCAGCTCTTAGATCTATTTCAGAGATAGGTGCACTTGGGCACAAGTACAGAAGAATGAGCTAGCAGGATTTTTGTTTGATTGTTTTTAAAGATTTCATTTATTTGACAGAGAGAAACACAGCCAGAGAGGGAAGACAAGCAGGGGGAGTGAGAGAGGGAGAAGCAGGCTTCCCGCCGAGCAGGGAGCCCAATGTGGGGCTCTATCCCGGGTCTCCGGGATCATGACCTGAGCCGAAGGCAGTGGCTTGACCAATGGAGCCACCCAGGTGCCCGAAGCAAAGGAATTTTAAAAAGGTATGGGAAACATAATAATAAATATGAAAACACGGCATAATAACATAAACACTGTCTATAAAGAAAAATATATCACATATAAAGCAATCCTTGTGGACATAATTGTCTACAGAGTCACTAACCCGGGGAGTCATAGAAATTACACTCACATAAAGCACGTCAGAGAAACTAGAGATACATAAGGGACGCAAAACATCTAAATGTGTTAACAACAGGGCTTTTTGGCGAATTAGCAGTTTGGAAATAATGCCTCTGTGTGTCCTGGTTAAATAATGATTTGTAAAGAGAAAACATAAAATGGAAAAAAAAATAGTTTGTCACTAGGATAGACCGAGATGTTTAGAGAAAAGAAAACCGTGAACTATATTGCTTTTGGGGGGGGACGAGGGCTTGGAATAAAACTTTTTCTTTGGGTGTGCGTATGCACATCAGAGCAGAGGGGACTGTTTTGAGTAACGGGAAGAAAGGAGTCTACTCATTCCACTCTATTATTGCCTGCTCACCTGTGGCCATCCTTATGGATTTGTCGTGCAGCCTGCAGAGCGCTTTCAAGAACCCAACTGTCCCAGCCATCCGCCAGCCAACAGCTCAGTGCAGGATGCATTTCTAGATTTTAATATGGATGACTGCAGTACAGATTAGTGATGGATCATTACAAGAATGGTGTATCCCTTCCTACGGTATCGGGTTTGGGAAACGAGAGCAAGTGGCAGAAAGATAAGGCACAGTTCCATATACTATCAACGTAAGTGCCTGAATCCCTCTGAGCCAAGAGAAAGGAGGATGGGAGCACGGGGGCTGGGCTGCACGCCTGGTCCCTGCTCGTTGCTCTTCTCCCAACCTGGTGCAGTCTGACCGGCAGTGCCTCCTGCAAAGTAGGTACAAACCCCCAAGGTAGGACTTTTCTCCCCCATATCCAGATGGGGACACTGGGATCCAGAGCAGTAAGTAACTTGCACAAAGTAAGTGTCGGGACCTAGGAAAAAATGTGAATTTCAATGAAAAAAACAACAAATTGTGATCATCCACAAGAGGTCAAGAAAATGTAAATGTTTTGTCTTGTTTTTTTAAGATTTTATTTATTTGACAGAGAGAAACAGCCAGAGAGGGAACACAAGCAGGGGGAGTGAGAGAGGGAGAAGCAGGCTTCCAGTTGAGCGGGGAGCCTGATTCGGGGCTCGATCCCGGGTCTCTGGGATCATGACCTGAGCCGAATGGAGATGCTTAATGACTAAGCCACACAGGTGCCCCAATAAAATGTAAATGGTTTAACTACTACGTTTATTATGATTGAAGCCTGAGCACTTAGGTCTATAAATAAATTTTCTAAAATGGAATTCATTGTAGGCTTCCTGATTTCAAGGCTGATTATATAGCTACAGTAATCAAGAGTGTGTGGTTTTGGTGGAGGGACAAATACAGGGCTCCACGGACCAGAAGAGAGAACCCAGAAACAGGCCCACGTGAATACACTCAACTAATTTTTTGATAAAGGACCAAAAGCAATTCAGTGGAGGAAGAGAAGCCTTTTCAAACAGTGGTGCTGGAGCAGATGGTCATTCTCTTAGAAAAATTAACTTCAAGTGGAAAATGAACTTAAATATAAAAAATAAAACTATGAAACTTTTAGAGAAAACGTGACAGAAAATCTTCAGGATCCAGGGCCAGGCAGAGTTCTTACTCTTGACACAAGAGCATGTTCCATAAAAAGAAAAACTGATGGCGGCGCCTGGGTGGCTCGGTTGGTTGAGCGACTGCCTTCGGCTCAGGTCATGATCCCGGAGACCCGGGATCGAGTCCCACATCGGGCTCCCTGCTTGGCGGGAAGCCTGCTTCTCCCTCTCTCACTCCCCCTGCTTGTGTTCCCTCTCTGGCTGTGTTTCTCTCTGTCAAATAAATAAAATCTTAAAAAAAAAAAATTAAAAAAAAAAAGAAAAGAAAAACTGATGAACCAGACTTCAAAATTTGAAATTTTGCCCACGAAGGACTCCTGTTATTAAGAGGATGGAAAAGCCAGCTACAAAGTGGGAGAAAATATTTACAAACCATATATCTGATAAAAGATTACTATCTAGAATATATAAAGAACCCCTAAAACTCAACAATAAAAAAAGCGAACAATCTCATTAAAACATGGGCAAAAGAATTGTACTGAAGAAGACAGACAGATGTCAAATAAGTGTACAAAAAAACCGCTCCACATCATTAGCCATCAGGGAAATGCAAATTACAATCACAGTGAGATCCCACTCTACGTTTAGCAGAGTGGTAAAATTAAAAAGCAGAGCCAACACCAAATGCTGACGAAGTTGTCCAGAAACTGGACCCGTCATATATTGCTTGTGGGAAACAGAATAGTACCACCACTCTGCAGCCTGGCTGTTTCTTCACATACTAAACTCATAACTAACGTAGGACCCAGCAACCGCACTCCTGGAAATGTATTCTGTGAGATGAAGACTTAGGTCACACAGAAACCTGTATGCAAACGTTTATTTGTTATAGCCTCAGACTGTAGCCAACTTGGATGTCCTTCAATAAGTGAAGAGTCAAGCGAGCCGTGGTACGTCCACACCATGACCACGGAATTCTATTCAGCAGTAAGAAGGATTAAGCTACTGATACACACAAGAATTTGGATGGATCTCCAGAGATTCATCTTTTTTGCTAAGTGACTTGTCTCTTGCCTCTTTGCCATTTTCCTAGGCTCACGGGGTTTCTACGGTTCTTCATTTGCTATACATCATGCATCTCTGATCAAAGGCTAATTTAAGGCTTCAGCCTTAGTGGGCCCTAGCAGCAGTTTGAGGAAAATCTCTACTATTCAGTCATAGTCTTAAAAATGGAGATTAGGCGCAATGAGCAATGTTTACGATGAAATGTTCTCAGGTCTGTGCAGGGCAGCAGTGCTGAGACTTTCTGGTCTCATGACCGCATTAGGGTCCTAAACGTTACTGGGGACCCCAAAAACCTTTTGTTTATGTGGGTTCTATCTACCCATATTTACCACACTAAAACAAAAACCAAGGAATTTTAAAAATATTTTACGAATTCACCTAAAAATAGCAGTAACAAATCCTTTATGTGTGTGTGTTTTTTTTGTTTTTTGTTTTTTAAAGATTTTACTTATTTATTTGACAGACAGAAACACAGGCAGAAAGGGAACACAAGCTTGGGGAGTGAGAGAGGGAGAAGCAGGCTTCCCACCCAGCAGGGAGCCCGATGCAGGGCTCAATTCTGAGACTCCAGGATCATGACCTGAGCCGAAGGCAGCCGCTTAATGACTGAGCCACCCAGGTGCCCCTGTGTGTTATTTTTTATCAGAAAGAGTTCCACTTTCTGAAACGACTCTTTGATGGAAAGAGTAGCCTGGCTTTCCATTTTTGCAAATCTCCTTCAGCGCCTCATTTTCTAGTTGGTGGATCTTGCCAACAGTTGATTCCCATGTCTGCTTCGATCTGTTCTCATCTGATGGTTGGGCTGAAATCTACAAGGAAGCCCAACCTCCCACAGCTCTGCTGTTGGAAAAGGAGGGGGCCCCTGGAAGCAGAGAGCTCCCCCCCGGGATCTGTGGACCACACTTTGAGATCTGCCCATCTGGTGTTTTTCCCCCAGATTTCATTTAAGTGCTTCTTCCCTTGAAGTTGCAGAACAGGTGAAAAGCTTGACCCTTTGTTCAAGTCTTTAGAGGACTTTGTCCTTTCAGACAACCTAGGGAATAGTAAATGGAAAATAGGGTAATGAAGGAAAATGGCACCTCCAGAAGGCTTTTTGTGGGGAGAGGGTGTGATGTCTTTTTTTTTTTTTCTTAAAAAGAATATGGCTGGAGACGAGGTCTGGGGGAGCCATGAGGCCCCAGCATTTGGCCGAACTGAACAATGTGGGGCACCCAGCCCGAGCCCCCTGGGATACCCAGGTGACACAGTCCTGGGAAAACAGGGCGTGTTGAGCGGCTCTGCAAAATCAGCGTCCATCTTCGCTTTCCTTTTAACGAGATTAGTCTTGCTTTTCCCCTCCTCTTTATTTCACTGTCTGCAGGCCACCTCTTGGCTCTCATGGTAATGTGATTAGCTGGCCTGTGGCCCACACCAAGACCACTGCCACAAAGATCTCTGCTTACTTGAGTGCACCTCCTTCCTGAATGCAGCATCTTGTGTTTATAGTCGCAGGGGTATTGTTAACTCCGGGATTCCAATAGAATGGGATATTTACGACCTCCTCTTACCTCCCCCACCCCCATAAAAGTGGATTCAGGGAGACATTTAGGGAAGAAATAGACAGAAGACAGATGTGCTTCCTTCCCCAGATGCTAAGGAGGTTCAATTGTTCTGCATATGGAATGACTTTTTATGGCTCCTTGCGAGTGCCTCCTTTGACTTTTAAAAAGGTGCCAAAGTCAAATATAGGTGGTTACTGAAAACATTGTAGTAATCTCACCGGACACTGCAGCTGCCTAGAAACCCTCTATCGGGGGATATACAGCAAACATACATGCCTTTCCCATGTCAAGAATATGACCGTGATTGCTTTGCATTTACATTCAAGACCGGGAACATACATACAGAAGACCATAGAGTGTCTTCTTTGGGCACCAAATATCTTTCATAAACATTTAATGGTTCAATGATTCTTTTAAAAGCAGTTTATGTAATGATAACGAAAAGGAGATAAAATCAATAGAGCACGTGGACCCTCACGCTTTTTTTTTTCTTACAAATACGTTTTTATCATGTCTCTGATTTTGTATGGCATTTTACAATTTGCAACACTTTTTGATGTACACAGTCAGCCCATGTGATATTCACAACTCTGTCCTGAAAAAAACTTCTTTTCTTTTCATGTAAAGCATTAAATCCAATCATCCCTGAAGGGGAAGTGTGGTTTTAGCAGTTTCGATAATTCAGGTGAAACTGAGCGGAAAATGTCCAGGATTGGGAGAATTTGTGTCCACGGTGCTGCATTTTTGTCAACTTTTTGCTGGGCTCCTCTCACTTGAAGGATGGTGTGCTCATAGTTGAAGGGTCCTTGGTTCAACCCCGGCACATGGGGTCATCAAGCTGCCCTTCGGACATGATGTGTGTCAGAGCACTGGGCGCTCTGCGCGCTGGCTCCTCCTGTCATTTCTCCTTCAGAGCCTGGAGCTGAGAGACAAAGTCATGATTGATTTAAAAAAAAAAAAGGGCAAGAGAGAACAGAGTCCATGGTTGGATTTGCCAAAGCACAGACGTCATTCTGCCTACAAGACACGGTTCAATTATCTTCCCATCAAAGTCTTCGATGTCCCCTAGTCCAAAAATGCTCTTTTTGGGGGTCCTTCCTTCAGTTATGTGTGCTCAGCGGTAGGTTGGTAAACATGTAACAACCAGCTCTTTGGGGGGGGGGGGAGTAAGCCCTGATTTATAGTGTTGTGATTCCGGTGGTAGAAACTCTCCCACTCTGGCTGACTTCGGAAACATCACTGAGATGGACCTGACGGACTCTTGCCCGGATACTCTGGTTTCAGCACTCTTCTTTGAGCCCTCTGCATTTCTGCTCAAATGATGACTTAGATGCCTATATGTTTGTCCCTCCAGGGAGATTTATAACCATGGCAAAGGCAAAGAGACTGTCCTACAGGTTTTTACATCATTCACAGTGCCTGGCACGGTGTCCCACAATAAAAACTCCATATAAATCGTCCCTGAATTGCATCATTACTGTTTTTATTGTTGCCGTTCTTATTGTTGGTTAATATTTATTGAATTTAAATGTACTCTTCCAAGAGCTTCATTTGTCTTATCTCATTTGCTGGTGATGAAAACAAGAATGTGTTAGAGACTATGCAAAACGGTATGGTGGTTCCTCAAAAAATTAGAATTAGGTGAACACTACTTAACTGTGCACTTGGAAATTGTTCAGTGATAAATTTTATGTTATGTGGGTGTTATTTTACCATGATTAAAAATTTATTAAAAAATTTAAAAACAGAATTACTCTATGATCCCGTAATGTCACTTCTCTGTACATCCCCCAAAGAATGAAAAACAGAGACTTGAACAGATATTTGTTTGTCTGTTTTAAAGATTTTATTTATTTATTTGACAGGGAACACGAGCAGGGGGAGTGGGGGAGGGAGAAGCAGGCTTCCTGCCCGAGCAGGGAGCCGGATGCGGGGCTCGATCCTAGGACTCTGGGATCATGGCCTGAGCTGAAGGCAGTTGCTTAACGACTGAGCCACCCAGGCGTCCCTTGAACAGATATTCATATATCCAAGTTCATAACAGCATTAGTCATAATAACTAAAAGCTGGAAGTAATTCAATTGTCCATTGACAGATGAATGAATAAACAAAATGTGGTGTATATACAATGTAAAATTTATTATTCAGCCTTAAAGAGAATTCCGACACACGGGACCTCATGCGTGAGCCTTGAGGACATGATTTTATGTGAAATAAGCTAGTTGCAAAAGAACAAATTCTGCATGATTCCACCTGATACGTGTCTGAAGTAGTCAGAACGTGGAATGGAGGCTGCCAGGGGCTGGGGGGAGGAGGGAATGGGGACTCAGCGTTCGCTATTACATCAGGGGCTTCAGGTTTGTGGAATAAGATTCTGGGGCTGGATGGTGGGGAGGGTCGCCCAACAAGGAGAACGTAGGTAATGTCACTGAACCGTAGAGCTGAAAATCATTAGGATTTAGGATGGTAGATTTTGTGATTTACATTTTTCCACAATTCTTAAATATAAAAAAATGTTAAGGAATGTATTAGAATAAGTATATTTGTTGAAAGAGCTGTTATCAGAAATATACTTGTTCAGGGACACCTGGGTGGCTCAGTTGGTTAGGCGTCTGCCTTCCTGTCAGGTCAGGATCCCGGGGGTCCTGGGATCAAGCCCTGCATCGGCTTCCTGCTGAGCAGGGAATCTGCTTCTCCCTCTGCCTCTGCTCCTCCCACCCCTTGTGCTCTCTCTTTCTCTCTTTCAAATAAATAAATAAATAAAATCTTTAAAAAAAGGAGAAAACTTCCCATATCTGAACTTATTTATTTATAAACTGGGAATCATACATTTTCTTTTAGCTTTTTGGTAAGTCTCTAATGTATGAGGTTGTGGTTTTTTTTTTTTTTTTTTTTTTTTTTTTTTTTTTTTTTTTTTTTTTTTTTTTTTTTTTTTTTTTTTTTTTTTTTTTTTTTTTTTTTTTTTTTTTTATGGGAATAAACTTTCTTTATTTTCTTTTTTTTTTTATGAGGTTGTGTTTTAAAAGTTCAAAGCAAAAAAAAAAAAAAGTTCAAAGCATGATATATGGCCATGTGGGTAGAGGTTAGAGCCCAATGGTATATATCGCAGACACAGTGATATGAGCTACTGTATTTCCTTGGACCTTAGACCAGTGATCTCGTGGCTGACACAGACCTATAGACATTTTACTGTACTGATCCAAATATAAAAACACTTCTGGTTATCATTAGTATGAAAAATGTTTATTAAATGTGTATCGAATTTCCATTTCTGTTGTGTGTTGGTCCTTGTAGCCTGGGTGATTATCTGTCTTTGAAAATAGCGAAGAGCTATGGGATCAGGAATCCCAATTGTACTTAAGCTACACCTACTGTTAATGTCTTGAGAAATGCTCTCTGTTCTAGGTTCTGTAGGTGATAACTCGCTTCACATCTCCAAATTTCTGAATTCTGAAAAGCCATAGAAATTTCCAGTTTCCATTACAGTTTTCTTCTGTGCTTTTATTAATCAAGGCTGTTGCTGGTATAGTGCATAATTTTATCCTCAAAGGTGAAATCGGGACAAAATATGGATGGGGATATTTCAGTAAGAGTTTTATTCCAAATACTTTAGCCCTTTGTCTGTAATTATTTAGGCCATATGTTCAGAGGATTGTTTTCTACTTTGGTTTACATATTATTGAGCCAATAACTCCTTAGTAAATGAATGATGTTTTGGGGTTCATAGTTAGTCCCCCCAAGGCGCTGCTAGTAGACTGCTTCACTGGGTTCCACAGCCCAGAAAGGAGCTTCGGGCCCTGCTTACCCACCAGCCCCAGAAGGGAACTTGGACTTCTGGTGTTTAAAGGCAAACATACCAACTGTGCTCCAATAATAGACACCTGCATAAACTCATAAAAGAGTCCTTGGTTCAAATAGCTAGTTTCACATTCTTGGCCAATTGTAGAAACCCATCCCTACCGCCCTGCCCCCCACCCCCCACACCTTGGGCTGGGGCTGGGGCTGGGGGAAATCGGAGAAAGACTTGAAGTGAAAATCATTCCAGATGCAGCAGGCTCGCTCACATAGCCTGTCTTACGGGACATACAACCTCTCCAGGAACAGGAGGGAAGTAACTGCTAGGTTAGGATACCCATAAAACAGGTGTGGAGATGGAGGTACAGAAGGGGCAGAACCCAGATGGGTCGATACAGTGAGCCCCTGGGAGATGCAGGCACCCTGTAAAACCAGGCACTCCCTGTCCCCTGCTCCCTGCATCCTGGTCATTAACAATATGACCCAAGTGGAGAGCTGGATTTACTAGAAAAAAGAGGGACATTGAAACCTCATCAATTAAGTCCTATAAGGAATGCTTCCTCCTTCAAAAACTAAAATGCTTTTGTCGTCAAAAGACCTTTTCATTAAAGCAGTTATGTCAATACACCATCTGGGCACAAAGAGAAGAGTTCATTTGAATGTACGTAAATGCTATTAGTGTTACAGTTATTCAAACCGGAGGTGACAGTTGTGTTTCAGCAAGTGCTACCTGCATTCCTACTTCCGCCACATGCCTCTTGGAAACCCGGTCATTGTAGCTCAGCCTGGCCATTTCCCTAATGAAAAAGGAATTTATGAGGCTGCCCACTTTTGTCAGGCTTCTTATTCACGAAAAGTTGATCCTACTTTTGTCCTCTTCAACCCATTACTAAATATCGGTTCTGAGTAGACGGTGCTTCTAGAACAGAATTACGTACTAGTATGCGTATTGAAATGTATTTCTCCTGTAGTGCCTCTGAAAGAGCAGATTTTAGTGTTCTCTAGGATGTCTTCCAAGTTAGGAATTTGTTTATTTGAACTCCTCCCGAGAAGTCCACAAGTGAGTGTTCTTCTGAGAAGAGAATAGTCTCAAAGTCTAGGATCCTTCCTTACTGGAATGACAGTACCAAGGGAGGCTGGGAGCCGGTCTAGAACAGTCCGGGAGGGGAGGGCAAGGGCACAACCCCCCCAGGATCTGCAGGATCCCCGTTCATTTCAACAAAAAACCAGAAGTGGAAGATGAGGAAATGGTTTTGTCTCGTTCTCTTTTTAAATGAATGAACCCTTCTCAAAAGACATGGAGACCTGTCATCGT
This sequence comes from Spilogale gracilis, assembly GCA_004023965.1. Classification (NCBI taxonomy): domain Eukaryota; kingdom Metazoa; phylum Chordata; class Mammalia; order Carnivora; family Mephitidae; genus Spilogale; species Spilogale gracilis. The sequence continues at coordinate 52,959 of PITA01005380.1, forward strand.
TGACAACCAGATACTGTGAAAAATAAAGCTCCGACAATTCCACACTTGACTAATAGTCATACAAATGCAGTTATTCACACAGGGTAAAAAAAAAAAAAAAAAAAAAAAAAAGAGCGTTTTTCGACATCTGATAAAGCATTATAAAATGTATGTCATCCATACATATCCCTGGGCCTGTGTTCTGACACTGCAATTCGAGTTTTAGGATCTGCCTGTGTAATTGAAGTTTTTGGTGAAGTTTCTAAGGGAGAGAAAATTAAACACCTTGAAAGCCAGCACCTTGTTTCTCAAGACATAACCCCAGGCAGATTTTTATGGCTGCACTAAGCTTTTAGTCCAGGGCTGGCACTCTCTTCCTAATTCTCAAACTGCCCCTAGCACTTCCTCTTTATGGCAGGGGTGGGGTGGGGGGGGTGGAGGGGTGGGGGTGGCTGGGCTTCCGGCCACAAGTGCAGACCTGCCGGGCCAGGCTCCGCCAGGCTCCCCCGCCTCCAGGTGCCGGGGCTGGTGCTGAACAGAATAGCCCAGGCCTAACTGCTGGCCAAATTATAAAGTGGAGGAAGTGAGAATGGGAAATATAATCACCATGTCTGAATAAATAATTAGTCTTTCTTAAGCCACAGCTATCTTCGTGCCAGACCCTCAATGGTGGGCCAGGACTGTGGGTACCCGCTCTTCCATACTAGTGATGAAACAGAGCTATTATTGGTAATTAAACTATGAAAAAGGCAAAGGTAAGACTATGCAAAGATGATCACTTCCTAATTCGCTTTTACTACATTTTAATACTATCTCTGTCCTGTAGGTACTTTTTTGGTTGTTTTGTTTTGCTTTTGTTTTGTGTGTGTGTGTGTGCGTGTGCGTGTGTGTGTGTGTGTGTGTGTGTATGTGTTTTGAATGAATTTATCTATCTACTTAAGAGAAAGTGAGAGAGAGCATAGAGGGAGAAGCAGACCCTCTGCTGAGCAAAAATCCTCACATGGGGCTTGATCCCAGGACTGCCAGATCATGACCTGAGCAGAAGACAGACGCTTAACCAACTGAGCCACCCAGGCGCCCCTGTCCTGCAGAGACCTTGGGTGACTGTGCCAGTAAGAGGACACACTCTTGGAGGGCGTATAACTGGGCGTCGTTCCCAACCCCATGTCCTGTGACGTCATGGTAGTCAGCTGAAATCAGCCTGGAGGGGAGTGTTTACACCATAGAAGTCAGCAAGATGCTATACATCAGAGCTTGGTCTATGGCTCTGTTGATTGTCTGGACTTAAGAAACTGACAGAGAAAATGTCAGTGATGTCGATGAAACTTGCAAGTGTATCCTGAGCTAGCTGCTCAGTTGTGAATGGCTGAAAAACTGAAGATACATTCTTCCAGGACTTACAAACATTATCTGATTTAGTGGTCACACACATCCTTGATAAATGACTAAAGTTTTGGATCATCTTTGTCGTTTTACTCTTCTCTTACTCTTAAAAATATCAACCAGCATGAGGTTGGAACAACATTTTTTACTCAGTTGTAACTATATCTTGGCCACGGATATGAGCATCAATAAATACCGGCTGGAAGCATTCTGTGAGGGTCCGTTGGCTGGATGGAATTTCCAATCGGGAATGCTGTGTATTGTCTTATTTGTGCATTGTGGGTCACACACCTTCCATATCAGTCACATTTCTAATAAGGCTACATATATGGAACAGATTATGTGTACACACACACACACACACACACACACACACACTACCCTGAGATCTGGTTCCTAAATATCTACTGGCACACCCACACATACCCGGCGCAACATAACTCCAGACTTCTAGGACAGTGAGTGGCTCAAGAAACTTTTTTGATGGCAGCCTTGACAAGCTTAAAGCCATGACCTACCTACTTCAAGCAGTTTCCATATGGCATAAACAGATCTCGTTCAGTCCCTTCGGGAGAATTATGTGCATTTTTGATGTAGCAATAGGGGCATGGATGGATTACATTTAAACACAAGTACATTGATGTGTTTATGTGCAATTACTGGGGGAGTAGAGGCAGAAGCTGATACACACCACTGCACACAGCAGGGCTAATCAATGACCCACAACAAACAAAATTGACAGTAAAGAAGCAAAAGCAACGGTGAGTTCTAATTTAAAAGCAAGAGAAGCCAGCATCTGTGAAGCATGACCCACTCAAGACAGAGGCTGATAACACAGTGCTCCTCCCCCAAACGGCAGGAATCCCAAGCATGCCGCTTGGGCCACAGAGCTTAGCCCTGCTCAGGGAGGAATCCAAGTGGAACTGTCAGTTTCTTCCAGTCCTGGGCTAATTTTGGCTCAAGAATGATAAACTGTACTGACTCCTAATGACTCACTGCTTAGGTCACAAATCATTAGGCATCAGTCATGTATAAAAATGTAAGTGTCTGGAACTGCCTGTCATTTACACGTGGGGCAGTTCTGCTCTGTTCCCTGCTCGGCAGGTGGGCTGTGTGTCCACCAGGGAAGCCCGGGCAGCCCCCGTCCTAGGGCGCTCTGCGGCATCCCGGACGTTTCACGCGCAGATGCTCTGTCGGCCGAACCTGACTCAGACTTCCGAGTCCTTGTGCTGAAGATCCTCGCTGGGAGTTGGGGGCAGTGAGTGAGGCAAGTCCATGGGAGCATCAGATCCCTCGGGTCCTGAGAGTCAGCTGGGGCTGGGACGGAGTCAGTCCCTGAGCATCTGCAGCGCTCTTGTCCGGGTGGAAGGAGGGGCTTCCCTCATTCTGGTCCCTACAGAGGCCCAAGTCCTTGCCAGGCACTGAGGCAGACCGGCCCCCGTCGTCCGCGGGAGGGCAGCCGGCTGGTTATCTCTGCTGGGGAAATCCTGGCTCTGCTTCAGGGCGTGCTTTGCAGAGCTTATCTTTCTGTTTATTTGTTCTCCCGATGGAAACAGCATTGGCCCAGGGACAGAAGGCACTCGGAACTAACCCAGCAGCCTGGCCTCCTCCGCCTCAGCCCAGGGTTGATTTGGGGGTTAAAGGTTACACTTTTGGAGAAAGGTAGTAAAACATTAATGGTGAGTAAAGTTCTCTCTCGCCCCTTAAGTTAACTGGGTGACCCTGTTTGCGCTATAAAGTGAGCTGTATTTGCCAGAGGGTACTTTGACCTTGATTTCCTCCTGCTGCTGGGCTGCTGTGTGGACACCGGTGCCCCAGGGTGCTTTCAGGCGGCCACAAACAGCCCCGTGGTGCCCCAGACGGCTCTCAGTCAAGTCCCCCGCAGGACACAGGCTGCAGGTTTTGTGAGAAGCACTGGGCTTGAGACCCGAGCACCCAGAATGTTAGCAAGGCACAGACTCCCAGAGCCTCCCCCTCACCTGCCAACGTGCTGACGGGGTGCGCCATGCACAGTGGGGCCCAGGGATGTGGAAAGCTGGGGAGTCGGGCTGACTTCCATCACTGAAGGCTCTGATTTTATTCCCTCCTCCAGCCCCAGACTCTCGGGTGACCTTGTTGGACCCTGCTTCGGGTTCTACACCTAGAATGTGATGGATTTCTTTGTCCGCCGTCTTCCCAGTGGAATGAAGGCTCTGTGAGAGCAGACCTCGGCCTCTTATTCACTGCTGTCTTCTCAGGGCTTGGAGCTGCACCTGCCACGGAGGGCCACTCAGGGCGTGCCTGTCAGACCAGATGGATCCCATCACCTGTTCTGCACTTGGCACCTCCCTGGGCAGACGTGGGTGAGACGTGGCAGCCGTGAAATAATGAGACAACTGCCTAGGACCCGCAGGGCCAGGATCTAACACATGGGCAAGGCGGGCACGCCTCGACAGGAAGTCATCTGGCTCAGAGGCCCTCGTGGGCCGCGGGCTGAGGTCAGACAGGCGCCTCTGTGTCTGCTGGGCAAAGATCAGGGGCTGGGTGAGCATGGTTGAGCAGAAAATACATTATAGGTTACCCTGAGGACATGGAGAAAACTGCTAGTTTTAAAAAGAACCGAATTCTGTCTTAGTGGACTTTAAGGGCATGGTCAAAGTCATTTCTAGCAGATCGCACCCCGGTGGGTTTGGGACGTTCCTTGGTGCCCGGAAACGTCTATACTGTGCGGGGCTCTTACGGTTCTGTAGTTTGTGGCCCTGAGACTTGGCTTTCCTAAACATGGCCCAGAAGGTCTCTTCCCAGTGCCAGTCAGCCTGCGGAGAAGTCGTCCATCAGAGGAAGCACATAGAGAAGGTGAGACAAGCGTCATCGGTCATCACATTAAAAATAAATGTCTCTCAACATGCCTGGGTGGCTGTCAGTGAAGCATCCGACTCAGGCTCAGCTCGGGTCCTGATCTTGGTCATGAGATCGAGTCCCATGAGGGGCTCTGAGCTCTCCAGGGAGTCTGCTTGGAATTCTCTCTCTGCCTCTCCCTCTGCCCCTCCCCTGCTCTCTCTCGCAAATAAACAAATACAATCTTTAAAAAATAAACGAATTTTAAGAATGTCTCTCACAATGCTGATCCAGTTTGCTTACACGGGGCCCGAGGTTTGTACCCAGAAAAGCACGCTGGGGCAAAACTCTTCCTCGCCGTGCAGGTTGTTTGTAATAGCCCTGGGGTGCAGGGGGGTGCATGCAGCAGCCAGTGGCCGGCTCCCACGGCGTGTTCGGCAGTGGGTGCTGGGACAGCCTGTCCCCGATGCCCGGGGTCACGCTCCCCGCAGTCTCACAGGACAAGCGAGTGCCGCTGCTGTTTGCCATGTGGTAGGAATGACCGAGGCTTCCAGAAGACAGACTGAGATTCCACACCTTGCATCGTCTCCGACAGATTAGGTTTATCCTTGGCACAGACAGGGGGCTGCACAGCATTGGGTGGCAATCTGGCAAATTTCTTAATCTTCAAAAATATAAATCAAAACCACGCAATTGAGGCAAATGACAAATCTTTCAGGATCGTGATTACCCAATTTGGCTGTTGACTTTAATCAGATCGCAAACTAATGATCAAATCTGGATTGGATTGTGTGCCTATAAAGATAACCAAGGATAGACGTAAGGGACTGTCAGTCAAAGCCTTTTCAGACAATAGCTATTACAACATGCCAATTACATTTTTATCAGGTAGTTAAGATAATTACCTGTGGTAAATGTGTTAGCGGGACAAGTTAGATTGCTGTAAACATTTGCTGACCACTTTAAAATGCTGCCCGACGGTATGGGAAGAATCAAGGGTACAACAGTATGCAGATGTGGTTATATCGCCGATGGCATATGAAATCCAATAAAGTTTCTCGCCGGAAGCCTGTGTGTCCTTGCGCCACCACCAGAGGGCTCTGTACTGTTTCTGCTCAGAAACAAGGGGGGCTCCAGAGCCAGTTCACCTTTGCGAAGCCTCGCAGGCCCGGGGTTGGGATATCATCGAACCTGGACAGGCAGCTAGAACTGGTGAACTTCAGCCCCTTTCCTGGGCGAGCGAAGCCCCCTCGTCCCTCGCTCTCTCTCTAGTCCTCGATGCCCTGGGCTTTCTTCCAAGTCCTGGATCCACGTGGCATCGGCCTCCAGATGAGGGTGTCTCACATTCTCCCCTACATGCAAAGCTGGGGAAACTGTATACAATTGTTTTTTTTAAAGATTTTATTTATTTGACAGGGAGAAACACAGCCAGAGAGGGAACACAAGCAGGGGGAGTGAGAGAGGGAGAAGCAGGCTTCCCGCCGAGCAGGCAGCCCGATGTGGGACTCGATCCCGGGTCTCCGGGATCATGACCTAAGTTGAAGGCAGAGGCTTAACCACTGAGCCACCCAGGCGCCCCTACAATTTTTAATACACACTTTATTCCCTTTGGCTCTTTGTATTAAGATGATCCTTTTCCCAACCCCCCAACCTTAGGTGATTCAAACCTTGCTTTCTGCCAGGAATGTCAGCCGCACATCCGTTCCTTCATTCCCTATTCCTAGATGGCACCAATTCCTGCCCGTCCTTCTTTAAGGAAGTCTGGGCATTTATCTCATTATCTCCAAAGCATTGCCTTTTTCTCTCAGCCTAAAAGCCTCCGAAACGGTTTTACTGCACTTGACCACACTGTTTACCACGACGGACTCATTTGGCTTCTCGACTCAGCTGAATCAGTTACCAGCCAGATTTGGGCTTTACAGCAACCCCAATTTTCTTGCTACCATCTTGTGTCTTATTTTTTTTGTCCTTCTGGTGTAATATGCTTTTTTGGGAAAATGTCTGCTCATACTTCATCCACCACCTTTACTAAGAAGCCTAAAGTGAGCCCTCTGCCTGTAGGCCACTCATGTCCTCATGTACTTATCATAATAACCTTGGACTGCAAGTGTCCCCATTTTTCAGATGAGAAAACCGAGGCACAGAAGAATCAAATAACAAAATGTGCTCAAGTCCACAGAGCTAGGAAGTGGAGAGGAACCAAGAATTAATTCCAGGCACCGTGACATATCCATTATGTCTACTTCTGGAAGAAATAGAAGAACTGACCGTCTGTTTGAGAACCGGTCAGACCCCAGGTGTGTGTTGGTGTGCCCATGCCTGTACAGGCATGACATGCACGCACACATGCACATGCACACACACTCTACCCCATTGGGTACAGCTCATTAGTGAGGGAAGGACTCAGCCAGTATGTGATGGCTGAACACATGACACGTGGGGTGACAGCAGTTTGTCACCTCTAGTCACTGTGTGGGGGAGGAAGACAGAGCATGCTGCGTAGGGCAGAATAGTGCTGGCACCAGGAGCAGAGTGAACTGGGGAAGGGGCAGAGGCAGGTTTTAGAGGGACAAGAGAGCGGGGTGTCCCCTGGTTCCCACGGGAGGATATGATTGGTTTGTTTAATTCAGGGGCTGGTAAGGAGGAGGGGTTCCGCTGAGGGCTGGGTGGAGTGCAGCGGGCCAGGCGGACAGGGAATCTGGTGGGTGGGGCTGTCTTTCCCGCTTGCTGGAGAGCCTATCTTGGCAGAGTAGGCGAATTTACAGTTTGGTTGTTTGAACCCCTAAAATCACTCCACACAGGTGGGCACACCTGCCTGGTCAATCTCAATGCCAGGAGAGGGCTGCTGCTCAAGAAATATAATGGTATTATTTACTGTCATGCTTCCCAGAGCTATTGTATGTATGTATGTATGTATGTATGTATGTATGTATGTATTTATTCATTCAAATTCAATTACTTAACATATAATGTATTATTTGTTTAAGGGTACATGTCTGTGATCCATCAGTCTTCTCTAATACCCCGTGCTCATTTCATCACATACCCTCCCAATGCCCATTGCCCAGGTACCCCAGCCCCCTCCCCACCTGCCCTCCAGCAACCCTCAGTTTGTTTCCTATGATTTAGAGTCCCATATGGTCTGGCTCCCCCTGTGGTTTAGTTTTTCTTCCGGTCCCCTTTGATCCTCTGCCTTGTTCCTTAAATTCCCCGTATCAGTGAGCTCTTATGATAATTGTCTTTCCGAGATTGACTTATTTCGCTGAGCATCATACCCCTAGCTCCATCCACATCATCGCGAATGGCAAGATTTCTTCTGTGTAATGGCTGAATGATACTCTGTTGTGTATATATGCCACATTTTCTTTATCCATCCATCTGTCCATGGACATCTGGGCTCTTTCCATGGCTTGTGGACCTTGCTGCAGGTGCCCCTTTGGATCACTACACTTGAATCTTCTCCTCAAAGCAATTTAGATTGAAACAATAGTGTTTAAGTAAATTATAGTACAATTATAATATCCAAACAGCATTTTTTGGCAAATACAACCAGCAACAAAAGATCACCAAAGATTCTTAGTTGCTCAAGATAACTTTGAAAGAAGAAAACCAATCCTTCTGTTTTCCCCAGAGGACACTGCCTTACCTTTCTTCCCGATTTCCATGCTTTCATTGATTGCTGAATAGAAGCTTAATTAAAAAGTTTGTACGTGATGACATGATTGAAATTCACAGAAAGTCTTTTTTTCAGCAATCCTGCTGTAAGCAAGGAGGGATCTCACACTCAGCTTTTTATATCTTTTACCACCAAAATGACACTGGCCCAGGAGTCCTGGTGGTCAGCCGGAGGGCTCTGGGGGACACACCCCAGCGTCATATGGGGCCGGCACAGCGTCTCACCCAGAGATCCCCAATAAATATCTGAAGGAACCAACCTGAAGCCATTACGTGCAGGCTCCCTCCCATTATCACAGGTACCATAAACACATGTCTCTCTGTGGCAGTTGTATCATAATAAATGGTAAATCTCTGTGGGAGGTGAATAAGCAAGCCACTGGTTTATGGACAAGATTTATGGGCACAGAGGATCATACAGGAGAACATGTCTCTTCTAAGTTGACAGTGCTTGCCTTCCTGGGCCGCCCACCCTGTGGGATGCTGGAGGGCGCCACTGAGCAGGAGACAACCCGTTCAAAATCGTCGCTAACTCTAGGATTTAAAATGATGACAGCAACCACAACAAATCAATCGAAAGATCTAAAATTCCAAACCAAGTTGCTGGCTCCATTTTATTTTGGCTGCCCTTAGCATTACTCATGAAAAGTCTTTTTTCTACTCACCTTCTCGAGCAGTAATTCTTCTTCTTCTTTTTTTTTTTTTTCTTAGAGAGAGTGTGTGCAAACAGAGTGGAAGGTGGGGCGGAGGGACTGGTAAGAGAGCTCTAGCAGGCTCCACACCCAACACAGAGCCCATCCTGGGGCTCGATCTCACAACCCTAAGATCATGACCTGTGACCCCAAACCAAGAATCTGATGTTTAACTTACTGAGCCACCCCATTCGCCCTGGAGCAGGAATTCTTTTATTTTCTTTCTTTCTTTTTTTTAAAAATTTTTTAAAAAGGTTTTATTTATTTGACAGAGAGAAACATAGCCAGAGAGGGAACACAAGCAGGGGGAGTGAGAGAGGGAGAAGCAGGCTTTCCGCCGAGCAGAGAGCCCAATGTGGGACTTGATCCCGGGGTCTCCGGGATCATGACCTGAGCCGAAGGCAGTCGCTTAAGCAACTGAGCAAATGGCATGATGTGGGACTCGATCCCGGGACCCTGAGATCATGACCTGAGCTGAAGGCAGAGGCTTTAACCCACTGAGCCACCCAGGCGCTCTGGAGCAGGAATTCTTAACATGGGGTCCAAATCCATGAGATTGTTGGACTTTTTTTTTTTTATTTAGATGTGTATTTTCTGGGGAGAGGAACGTGGAGATAACTTCCCAGTTGTAGCAGTAGGCAGGGAAGGTGACCAAGGGAGAGCTTTGGGTGTGCAGTGGAATATTTTGGGGGGTACATTTGGCAGAGAAATATCTCCATTGGGGGAAAGAATGACAAAAGGCTGGGAAAACAGAAAAGCCAAACAGAGGGGCGCCTGGGTGGCTCAGTTGGTTAAGCGACTGCCTTCGGCTCAGGTCATGATCCTGGAGTCCTGGGATTGAGCCCCACATCGGACTCCCTGCTCAGCGGGAAGCCTGCTTCTCCCTCTCTCACTCTTCCTGCTTGTGTTCCCTCTGTCAAATAAATAAAATCTTTAAAAAAGAAAAGAAAAGAAAAGCCAAACAATCGTTTCACCCACTCTAGTTGCAAACAGATAAAGGCATTTCTCCCCTTATGTAAGGGCAGGGACCTAGACAGGAGGGGCAGCCTGCTCTTACATCTGCTCACATCTCTGTTTTTGGAAGATTAACATTTAAGACCAGCTATTTTCTCTTCTCCCTAGCTAAGCGAACATTAATAGAGATTCCTCAGAGATTCTGGGCCAAGTTCGTATCATCATAGACATTGGAATACTGGTTTTCCAGGATGCTTCCTGCACCTTCTCAAACATAGCCCCCAAATATCCCAAGAAGTACAGAGACCCTCCCCTTCCCACCCTCATGTGCACAACCCTCCACCTGAAGAGAGATGGCTCCAAAGCTGGCCCGGAGACCAGTGAGAAGGGATCGAGTGAGGTCAACCCCATGCTTTTATTACTGACTTTTGTCTTGCGCTGCTGGTCACATCAACATAGCAGCTGGGAAATCCCTTGAACATGAACTTCAGAATAAGACAAGCCCCCAAATTTGAAAGCTCCAAGAGAGAAAGAACCTGCCTCCAGTTTAAAACCCTACTCCTGGGACACCTGGGTAGCTCAGTCCATTAAGCATCTGCCTTCAGCTCAGGTCATGATCCCAGCATCCTGGGATCAAGACCCACATTGGGATCCTTGCTCAGCTGGGAGCCTGTTTCTCCCTCTGCCTGCCATTCCCTCTGCTTGTTCATTCTTTCTCTCTCTGACAAATAAATAAGATCTAAAACAAAATAAAAAAATAAAACCCTACTTCTCAGAGAGTGGAGACCACCAGCCCCCCAGTAATCTGGGCTGAAGAGGCCAGGCTTCCTCATGCTCTCTAGGAGGGCTGCTTTGGAAAAGACGATGTCTTGTGTCTGCAGAATTTGGCGCTTTAAGATTGAGGGCACTTCCAGGTAAAGCATCTGCTCCAGTGGGCCGACTTCACTTATCCATCTGTGCTCCATTTCTCTTCCTTTGATCAACCCAATCATGTCGAAGCTATCCTGAAAGGGCTATATAACGGGCCCCGCTTGGCATTTTTAGCAACTGGATTATAGAATTTCCCTTTGCCACTGTCGGATCAGGAAGAAGGACTTAGTGCTATAAAGAGGGGAGAGGCCATCGGAGCTGCGTGTGACTCAGACGGCCAGGGTGAAGGGGCAGCGGGTTTGTGGAAGCTCAGATAGGCTGAGCGCCACTGTTCACACACCCCAGTGAGTCCCAGGAAAGTGGCAGTCATGACCACTCGGTGGAGGAAATAAAAACACAAGATCCTGAGTTCAGAAACACAAGAGAGATCCTGGAGTGCTGGCCCCAGACGGAACACTGACTCGCACGGTTGCGTTCACCTCTCTCGCTGTTCCCCATCTCTGTAAGGGGGATGCTCTAGGCCCTGGAACCTTGCCTTCCAGGGGGATATAATCAATCTTTTTTGAGTAACTGAATGTCACCAAGAATATTTTAAAAGTTGCTACCTTCACTGTGCTGAGGTAAGAAGCACAATGATTCTCTAGCCCCAAGAGGGGACAGGATTCTCTAGCCCCAAGAGGGGGACAGGGGTCACTCTATGTGTAGGTGATAAGTAAACACCTCCGAGTTAGTGAAAGGACGATTCGACAGGACTGTGTGGAAGCTACGGGTGTGGGGATGAGAAGAGGTCATATGGTATGGGGACCGCACGGATGAATGGCAGGCATGTATGTGGTCATTGGACTGTCCTCTGGGGCAGGGACCTGGGACATGGCGCTTCCTCACTGGTGAGTGGGAATGACAGTGTCTGCCTCATAAACGTAGGGGAGGATGAATGAGATGGCTTATTCAGAGTTTGTAAACATGGGTCAAAAATTGACCTCAGTGACTGAGAAGGAAGGGGGATGGTATTGAAAAGTCAATTCATAGGCTACAGGACCCTGTGAAGCATGTGAGAGAAAGAGGGGTAGAAAATAAAGACATCACCAACATGCAAGACAGTGGAGTTATCTCTTTGTTCAAGGCAAAAAATTCATGTTCTATGTGAAATGCTTTCTAGACCAATAAATGTTTGACAACGTGAAATGTTGTAAAAATGTTCACTGTTATTTGTGCTGCTTCTTGGCATTAGTACGAAGCGTACTGATTCAACCAAGAAATATTTATTGGTGCCTACCATGTGCCAAGCCCTGTGCTAGATGCTGGGTTTACCGCAGTGAACAAGACCCGCTGAGCCTGCCCTACAGAGCTGGCATGCTGCCAGGGAAGAGGCAGTGAAGAATTTCGGTGAGGTGTGTTCGACGCCAAGAGTGGAGACATGCCCAGAACTACGGCGTCTGGACCAAGGCCACCTGGCCAGCTGGAGCAGGTCTGGCAAATATTTTGGAGGAAGGGACCCTAAGCTGCCATAGGATGGATGAATTGACATTTGTGAGTGGGGAGGGACAGCAGGAGCAGGGAGGAGAGAGTGATACAAACCAAGGGAAGAGTATCTGGGGAGGTCTGAAGCGATGCGAGAGCGGGGCAGGTGGGTGCAAGCAAGGAAGCATAGCTTGGACAGAGCAGAATGGCCAGGAATAAGGCTGGAGATTCTTTCTGGCCTCGCAAGGGTATTACTAAGGAGCTAGGGCTTTGTCCTAAAGACTATGGGATGCCCCTGTGATCCCTGGCATTTGGGAAGGACCCCTTGGCAGTCATGCGAAGAAAGGAGTGGAGAGAATGGGCCTGGATGCTGGATCAGGTGAGATGATGGGCTGATCCTCGATGCTGGCGGCGGAGGTGAAAGAAAAGGATGGATTCTACCCTCATGGAAACCAAAAGTCCATTCTGAAATGGGGCAATGACTCCCTAAAGGGACCTGTTCACCTGGTGTCTGGTGGCTCAGTGAAAAAAGCTGGCCGGAGGAATTTATCAAACACAAAAATCTCGTACAGGTCGTGGGTGGAAACGGTGCATTCAAGCACCCGCCCCTGTGGGCAATCAGAGGGTGACTAGGCCTTGCTCGCTAGATGGAGGCTGGCCGCTCCAGACTCAACTGGAATTGAAGAGGGCAGGGGTGGCGGAGCCCAGGCCCGTGGGGATATCCTGGCAGGGCAGCAACAGCTGCAGGAAAATGGGATGGTCAGACCGAAGCTAGAGGAGGACTGACTTGAGAAGCCAGGTTGAACTGCACTATGAGTAGACGACCAAGAAGAACAGTACAAGGTCTAAGCACTGTGCCCTAGATGATTCCAGGGGGAGTCACGGGGGACATTCAAAGAACAGGTGCTGAGAGAGGGCAAGACATCTGCTGACACAGCACAGCTGGGAGCAAGGACAAAGATAGAGGTGACAGCCCGGGGGACGTCTTTTAACTGGGCAATTAGACAATCAGTGACTCCTCAAGGCTCCATGAGAGATGGGCGGTAGAGCGAGAATGTGGCCGAGGGGTGGAATTTCTCTTGCTCAATCTGAAGGCAAAGCGGAGGGAACGTTGCCTAGCTATTGTCTTCCAGCTCCCTTTGGACTGACCTTGGCCAATGCAATAGCGCTTAACCATTCATTCATTTCTTTGTCTGAGCCCCTCTCTCCTGCTGGAGTGAGGGCTTCGGCGAAGGCCAGAGGGCACCCTCAACTGTTCGCGGTGGGCTTCTCCAACACGGCAACTTGTTTCATCAAAGTGGACAAGCCAGGAGGAAGAGGGGAGTCTGCTAGGAAGATGGTGAAATCCCAATATTTTGTAACCTAACCGCAACCCATCACCTTTATCTTAGTCTACGAGTTAGAAACAACTCACAAGGTCCAGTCCACACCCAAGGAGAGGGTACGAACCCAAGGACACGTATACCAGGAAGTAGTGACTATCGGGGGCTATCACAGAAGTCTGCCAGTGAGCTTGAGAGTGAAAGGCATAAGGCAGTGGCAAATGGGGGAAAAAAATAAAGGCTACTATTGTTTGATTACTTATTATCTGGTGAGCCTTGTGCTGAGCACCACACAAGAATTATTGTCTCACGTAAGTCCCACAATACTTGATCCAGGACTCTGGGATCATGGTGTGAGCTGAAGGCAGATGCTTAACAACTGAGCCACCCAGGCACCCCTAGTACCGTATTTTTTAGTGTTAGAAGATCTAAGTCTTGCTGGAGTAACTCTGGGAAGACTGGGGAGATCTGGGGCAGTTTAGGGGAGGATAGCTCTGAGCAGAATTCTCTCCAAATGGCTGGGAGTGGCCTAACCCGAACACTGCTATTTTGATGGTATCACAGCCCACGATGGCAACTGGAAGGATCAGGGCCTTCCTTGGGTGTAACTGAAGATGGGGAGGTGAAATAGACTGTGACGGGCCATTTAAGGAGATAAGAGAAGGGGAGAAGCCCCGGGTTCAGTCAGCTGGCTGCATGGTGGCCACATTCATTGGGACCAGAAAACCCTGGAGGAAGAAAGGGGAAGAGGAGAGAAGTTTAGACTATGCTGAGTTTGAGTGTCTGTGTGTTTTAAGTGGTTTTAAGGATCTACTGTTCATTTTTCTGGGTGGGATAATAGAATGAAGACATGATTACAAAATTAGAATCAGCAGTTAGAGTTAATTCTCAAAATGAGATGATGTAGGAGACTGCTTTAAATACTCTTTAAGGAGTATTTTGCTAGACTTTAAAATACTAGACATTATTTTTTTAAGATTTTATTTATTTATTTGACAGGGAGAGACACAGTGAGAGAAGGAACACAAACAGAGGGAGTGCAAGAGGGAGAAGCAGGCTTCCGCTCGAGCAGGAATCCCAATGCAGGGCTTGATCCCAGGACCCTGGGATTATGACCTAAGCTGAAGGCAGATGCTTATTGACTGAGCCACCCAGGTGCCCTATAAAATACTGGACTTTAAAATACTCTTTAAAGGAGTATTTTGCTGAACTTTAAAATAGTTAATAATAATAATAATAATAATAATAATAATAATAATAAAGCATGACGGGTGCCTGGGTGGCTCAGTGGGTTAAAGCCTCTGCCTTCAGCTCAGGTCATGATCTCAGGGTCCTGGGATCGAGGCCCGCATCGGGCTCTCTGCTCAAAGGGAAGCCTGCTTTCTCCTGTCTCTCTGCCTACCTCTCTGCCTACTTGTGATCTCTCCGTCAAATAAATAAATAAAATCTTAAAAAAAAAAAGCATGGGGAGAGTTGGAAATGGAGACATTTAGAATGGAAACAAATTGACAGCTGTCACAGTGGAGTGATGGGTCCATGGGGTTTCTCTGTACTATGCACTCTACTTTTAAGTAGTCTTAAAATTTTGATGGTGATGATGGTGATGATAAGAGCAAGAGGAGGAAATGAGCAAGAAGAACAGACTATTCCCCTCAATAACTTGGCTGGGAAAGAAAGAAGGGAAACCAGAAGCATAGAGATATAAAGGAGTTTTGTTTGCTTGTTGGTTTTTGGTTTTTGTTGTAAAGATGAGACACGAGAGCACGTTTATCGGCTGAGGGAAAACACTAGAGAAGGGAGTATAACTTAGCCATTGATACGAAACTGCTTCGTTCAAAGCCATTCTACAGTATAATGGCTCCCAATCCTTTATGGTCAAGATGTGTAGAGAGGCGGGTGGTCAGCTAATGGTAGACTGGGGGCCACTGGGCTCAGTGGGGAATGACTCAACTTTGTTCCTCATGTCTCTCTTCTCCCTAGCACAGGCTAATGCAGAAATATCCTTATGGGGGCAATGACAGAAGCCTAAGAGATCAACATACAAATTCTCTTGAGGCTGAGGCTTGGAGCTGGCACACTCACTTTTAACTCACAAGGTAAAGCGAATCACACAGCTGAGGAGAGGGAAAATATGTCCAACTCCTTTCATGGGAGGAATAGAGTCCCACAGCCCAGGGTAGATAAAAAGCTGAGGCTAGTCAGTGCAATTTTCTAGCTAAAAGGAGCATATCAGAATTTTGTCTAATCCTTTGGCTTAACTTACAAGATGCACAGTCTTACATCCTCCAGGCTGAGGCTGTTTGGGCCTGGGGAAAATAGCTTGAACCTCATGTGGGCCCAAAATTCTCTTTCTGGAGTGATTAGCTATGGGGGGGGGTAAGGGGCCAGATTATGTAAAGTCAGGGCTATCTGGGTTGAGCCATAGCCCTTGGAAAACTGCAGTCACAGGGACAGAAACTCAGAGTCCCCTAGAAGAGGCTGATCTACAAAGAAGAGCGGAGAAACAGACAGGGATGACCAGAGACCTGGGGCTGTGAGGGCATGAAGCCTGGAAGAGAAGGGGGAAGGGAAAAATGCATGCACATGCACACACACACACACACACACACACACACACAGGCAGACACACATGCGTTCGTGCACACACCCAGGCAACTGGTTTCCTGGAGTAATCTAAAAGATGCCTGAAGAGAGGCTAAGGATGACAGCGAACCCAAGTCTGACTAAAGAAAAGGACAGTCTGTGGGTGACTGTGATCCCGTGAGGTCTTTCTGCAATCAGGGCAGAGAGATTCCTTTGAATGCTTACCCTAAATCTCTTTTCACATAGATTAGTTTGAACATCCCTTGCACAGAAAGATTCCTTGATGAAGACATTCATGTAAAACCTTTAAGGTCACACACAGTAGTTCATACCTGTGTTCATATAACTAACAAATAATGTGCACAAATCGTCTTGCTGTTGAGGACTCAAAATATGAGCCAGTCTCTGCCTTTATGGAGATGAAATCAAGATCGAGGATACAGGAAATTACAGCCTCAATAATTCAAGACCAACCAGACATTCAAAAACTTTCTATGCAGTGCTGTGGAAGGAAAGGGCTACAGAAGTTCAAAAGCAGAAAAGATGGGTGAGGGCTTCAGTGATCAGGTAAGGCTTACCTAGAGGAAATAGGACCTGATCTGTCCAGAGTAGGAAGGAGCCTGGTTGGGGGGCTGAACTCAGGAACCCCATTTCCCACCTGAGTGCCGTTACCTGCAGGCTGCAGGCATTATAGCCAAGAGAACTGAAAATGCTTTGCAATTACCAGTCTTACACACTTAAACCTATACTCTCAGATGTCTTAGGGAGGTGACTCTGGCAGCCACGTGAGAGGCTGTTTCAGGTGTCTAGGTCCCGAGTACAGAAAAACTAGACAGAGCGTGAGAAGGGGAATGGATAGGAGAGGCATAGAAGTCAGCCAGGCCGGTGATGCACAGAGGAAGGAGGATCAGGGACTCTGATTTCACTGAACGCTCCAGGTGTCATCATTTTCAAAAGTGAAAATGTGTGCAGCCAGGGTTGAGAACCACCGTTCTAAGATTTCATGAGCGGGAGACAGAGTTCTACCACTGTTGACAGGGCAAGAGAGGGAAGGAGGTGTAGCCAGATGGAGGAAATAAGATTGATTGCTTGGTGTTAAAGTTTAAAAAAATCACTTGTCATTTAGCAATATGGGTATTGGAAAAACACACTGTAGATTAAACTGCAGAAAGAAAGGTGGAGCGGTGCATCTGTTCACAGGAAAGAAAGACAGAAGGAAAAAGGCATGGCCTGGATCCTAGTAGCTGCTTTACATGCATAGTTGCTGGGAAAACTGAACCTTGGTGGTCAATGGACTTAGCACAGTGGCCTGTAATAGATGCAACTGTTGTTTCCTATAATTTCATTCATTCCAAAGATGACTATGACAGGTGGATATTAACGTCCACTTGAAAGGTGAGAAAAGAGATTCAAAGAACCTTATCCAAAATCTTACAGTTAATAAACTTGGAATCCAAAGTTAGGTGTAGTGGGAGGCTCTCCCACCACAACACGCCATAGCAGAAGGCTGAGCGGGAGAACGTGGGTACTGAGCTAAGGTCGGAAGAACTAAAGAGAATGAAAGAGACCGGAAAAGTCAAGAAGGCAGGAGGAGAGTCGTGGCTGCCCTGTATGGGGTCAGGAGGCTAAGGGAGTACCTCAAAGAGCTTCACACAATACCCTTGCCAGGTCTAGGGTGCAGTGGGTGTGAGCAGGAGAAAGCCAAAACCAACACAAAGGAAACCATAGACACCTATATTCATTGAAGCCTCTGAACGGCGCATCCCTAATGTTAATGTGCATCGCACCACCTGGAGATCGCTCTGATGCAGGTACGCCTGTGGTTCTGATTTCCAACAGGGCGGAGAGTCCACAAAACCAGGTTTGCAAGAGCAAAGGCCTTAGGGCAGGGGCTCCCAGACTTCCCTGCACACTGGAAGGGGGGGGAGGGGGGAGCGGGCCGTTTCCAAAACTTTTAATTCCTATTTTCTTCCTCCAGAAATCGTGGTTTACTTGGTCCGAGGTATGCTCTGGGTATGGAATTTGTAAAAGATCTCCACATGATTCGAACGCGCAGACAAGTTTAGGAAGCACATAGAAAGCATACGACCAAACGTATCCATAAAGAAGACAAACCAATAATGTAAGAACAAGTTAGTTTAAATTATACACGGATAGTGCTTTGCAGTGGGTGGTGGTGGTTGGGAGGCAGGTCACAAGACAGCTGCGCCTCCTGCTGTGTAGTGCGGGCTAAGTGAAGGTGCCCCTCGCTACGTTAGAGGCAGCCCCCCGCCCCCCGACCCCCGCCCCCCGCGCGAGAAGGGGGGCCGGCCAGCCTCTGGCTTCCCGGAGCATGCGCAGATGCGGCGCCGGCGCCGGACCGAGCCGGCCGTCTGCGCGTGCGCCGGCGCTCGAGCCCCGCCCCGCTGAGGTCGCGCTCCCGGAAGTGCGGAGGGCACGGAAGTAGGGTCCTGCGGCCACGGAAGGCGCCGGGGTGACCGTCGGCCACGCGCAGCCGTTGGCTGCACGTGCCTCGGCACGTGGCTGAGCCACGGTGCGGAGCGCCCTGGAGCCGCCGGCCTCGGTTGCGGAGGCCGTGTCATCCCCGCCTATCGCCGACGCCTTCACCGAGGCCGGCGAGAGCCTTGCCCCGCCGCCCTCCGCGCTCGGCAGGAGGTTCATCTGCTCCTTCCCTGACTGCAGCGCCAGTTACAACAAAGCCTGGAAGCTAGATGCGCACCTGTGCAAGCACACGGGGGAGGTAACCGGGCGCCGGCCGGACCGCGGAGGGGTGTGGCATCCAGGGACTCGGGACGCGGTGGCCCGCCAGATGGGCTCTGTCCCTGAGGCCCGGCTTGGCACGTCGGTGCAGATGCCTTTGCAAGACATGTTCAGCTTTGGCAACCTGGATCACAGATGCGAACCAGCTCTGCCTTTGTTTTGGGAGTTGAGGAGAGATAGATACGTTCTGAGACCGAGACACCCTTGTCATCCGCTGGGGGTTTACTAAACCGCCGCTTCCGCTTTGATCTTGACTCTTGATCGGTCATCACTATCCCGGTATAAATAGGAGGGTGACTTCTAAGTACTGGAAGTTTGGCAAGCAGCATGTGTTCATTCCTTCATAATTCAGTACTTTTCTAGCCCTCAAGAGAGAGTAGTGAATAAAACAGACAAGGCATCTCCGGGTCACCGACCTTTAGCTTTAATTAGGGCAAAGGAGTAAATAGGAATGGGACACCGTAAATTGAGAGCTCCCGGAACATGGTCAGGAAAGGTCTCTCTTGACCTGAATGAGAAGGAAAGGATCCAGCCATGCAGACACAAGGGAAAAACAGTCTGGGGGGGGAAAAAACAAAACAAAACTGCAAAAGGAAGCTGTGATTTGAGTGTGAATTGAGTTAGAGACAATACAAGAGGAGGTCTGAGAGGCAGGTCTGGCGAGCTCATTTGTAGGCCAGGGTACAAATAGGGTTTGGAGTTTGGGTTTTATTTTAAGGGCCATAGGAAGTCTTTGGAAGATGACCCCTGGGAAAAGTGAAGTTTGGAGACCAAGGAATCTGCCCAATTTCCCAATGTTTGGCAGAACCTGGCTTCACACTGCCTCATCTGAAGACCCTTAGTTTCTTTTCTTTTCTTTTTTAGATTATTGTTTTAGAAAGAGAGGGAATGGGTGGGGAGGGGAAGAGGGGGAGGCAGAGAGAATCTAAAGCAGACGAGGTGTTGATGTGGAGCCAGATCTCCTGACCCTGAGATCATGACCTGAGCTGAAATGAAGAGTTGGATACTCAACTGACTGAGCCATCCAGGTGCCCCGAAGGCCCTTATTTTTTTTTAAGCCAGGGACCTGCATCCCCTGCCTGTGCTCTGAGCACCTACCTTATGGGTCATTCCTTCCTGTCACCTCATGGTCCCCATCATCCTTATCCTCTTCAGCATTGGAAGGTTGACCATTTCCTCCAACTCTTTTCCTCTTCCTTACTGACTGTTTTCACTGCTCCTTTCTGCCCTTGACCTTACCCATGCCACCCAGTTGTCTTGTCAGTCCTACCCAGCGACTGTCTTCACTCAAAACATCCGTTAAGTTCTGTCACCCTGTCCTTCTCTTGCCCATCCTGTCCCTCAAATTGTGGTTTCTAAAACTTGTATGTCCAAGTAGGGAAGCATGTGGTCACTTTTGTGTCCTTCCCTGAAAATCTTGGGGCAGCATGAGGCTCCTCTCCCTTCTGTGGGTCACCCCTAGAGCCATGGCCCAGGGGAAGGATAGATTGTGACCTTGGGGCATGGGGGATGTAGCTCTGCAACCCCCTCCCTCAGCTCTGCCTTCTAGACAGATAAACTGCCGCCTATTTAAAACAAAAACAACAACAAAAGGAAAGACTTACAAATACTGTGCAAAGTTCCGTGGATCTTCCCCAGTAATACAACTCGTATCTTCCTGTCTACTGGCTTTGCTGCTAGTACAGATGTTTGAGGTTTTGGTACCTTCTTCCTGGACCGTCCTGGCGTTATGTTTTTCATAATTAAATAAACAAAACTGGTTATCTGGGGGATGTCTTTGACTTTTCCTGTAGCTTCAGAATGGAGCCCTTCCTCCCTGGGTCCCAGGTGGTGGTTGCAGTTAGGCTGGGAACTGATGGCTTTGCCCCGGCACCTGCAAACATCTTCCTGGAGGTGTGTCGGGCTTTCTCTTAGCACGGACACTGGGCACAATGTCCGGGATGAGATGGAACCTGCGCCTTCCTCTGGCCTAGGCTTCCAGTGGGTAAAAACACGCTGTGGTTGGAGACGCGGGCACGTAAGCCATGCTGATGGCGAACAAGTGATCTTCAGGGCGGGTGCGGTTGAAGCCGGTCGTCAGGTTAGGGGCAGGTACCTGTGCTGTTACTGTGGAGGCTGCCTGCTTATATCATGTGCTCTTCTTAGAACAAAATCTGCCACACTGCCTTTGTGAGAATCTAGGCTTGGTGCTCAGCATGTACTGAGTGGAAACCGTGTCTGCAGGCAGCGTGCATGGCTTTGCCTACTGTACATACCACGTTTTTAAATAATACCAGAGTTACTAACTAGGGGAGGAGTGACCTGTTTTTCTCTTTCCTTCCTGCTAGAGACCGTTTGTTTGTGACCATGAAGGGTGTGGCAAAGCCTTTGTCAGGAACTACCACCTGAGTCGCCATATCCTGATCCACACTGGGGAGAAGCCGTTTGTGTAAGTAGAGCACAGTTTTGAGGCCTTTGAAGCGGTTGTGTATGGCGTGTTGACCCTGTAAGAAAATGCACTGTGTGCTCCCGAGACCAGGGGCGCGCAGCCTCTCTCGGGTGCTGCTGCTGGTCCAAGAGGAGCCTTCGTTTGAATGTGTGGAAGAGAGGAGGGGGTTCTGTGGGTCCTTTGGGTGTGATAACTTCAGCAATGAGTTTATCTAAAATTATCTCAAGTTTGCATCCTCTCTTCTCCCTTTAAAGTACGCACTGACGGGGAAATTCTCCCCCCAAAACACTCCATTCAGACTAGATGGGGTAATGGTTCCCTGGGAGAGTGTTGTCTCCACAGGCCACAGGGTCTTCATGAACCAATAAATAAGCTGCTGGGATAAGAGACAGAAGCATGAAGAAGTAGAGCTTTTAATAGTTTTATCTTGTATTTCTTCAAATTAAGCTCCTGCACCTCTCTCACACCAGGCTTTATTTTCTTCTTCTTCTTCTTTTTTTTTTTTTTAAAGATTTAATTTATTTGACAGAGAGAAACACAGCTAGAGAGGGAACACAAGCAGGGAGAGTGAGAGAGGGAGAAGCAGGCTTCCTGATGCAGGGCTCGAACCCAGGACTCCAGGATCATGAACCTCCTGAGCCGAAGGCAGATGCTTAATGCCTGAGCTACTCAGGCACCTTCCCCCCCACACCCCGCTTGTCTTTTAGATCAGCTTCTTTTAAAGCAGTGGATCTCAGATTTAGGGAGCATGAGAATCACCTGGAGAGCTTGTTAAAACACAGAGTGCCGGATCCCATCCCAGAGTTTCTGATCCTCTGGGTAGGGGTGGGGCCTGAGAATCTGCATTTCTAGAAGTTCCCAGATGATGACGCTCTTGGTCTGGCATCTACACTTGGAGAACCACTGGACATGTTCCGTAGAAACACTTAGTTTTCGGGGTGCCTGGGTGGCTCAGTTGGTTAAGCGACTGCCTTCAGCTCAGGGCATGATCCCGGAGACCTGGGATCGAGTCCCACATCGGGCTCCCTGCTCCACAGGAAGCCTGCTTCTCCCTCTCTCACTCCCCCTGCTTCTGTTCCCTCTCTGGCTGTGTTTCTCTCTGTCAAATAAATACAATCTTTAAAAAAAAAAAAAAGAAACACTTAGTTTTCAATGAAAAATAAGAACAATTTATTAGCTATCCAGAGCTACATACAGGAGACCACATCAAGAACTAGCTGTGTGGCAGGTTTTGCCGATGTTAGAATTTGATATCATAATCGTGTTCTATAAGGCAGTTTGTCACGCATTAAGGTTTCTTAAAGATGTGAGTTGATTTCTTCTAGTTTTAAGATGATGGTGAAGGTGAAGTGTCTCATGTCTAAGGTCCAGACAGTCTGGGGAGCATGAGTGGTCAGTTGTTGACATGGGACCATCTTCACTGTCCTTTTCCCTGTGGAGAGCCGCCTCTCTGTGTGACCAGCATGGCAGCCCGCCGGAGTGGGACAGATTACTGCGCGGGCAGGTGTATAAGCACACAGTGTATCATCAAAATAGATGACCCTAAGGGAAGCTTAATGGATTTCAAAATGTAGTTCAGTGCCCAGCAAAGAGGCTGGGAACTAGAGCTGGGCTGTAAGTCTTTGACCTAGAAGTTGCACTTTGGGGGCTTTCTTCTACAGGTAGACTCGTGCCTGCATTAAACGCGTGCGTGAGGTCATGTGCGACACCGGTAGTAGTAGCGGAGCTTTGGAACCCTCCCAGCTGCCTGTCATGAGGGACTGAAGAGCAGAGCAGCACCGTGGGCCGCTCTGCAGCTGGGACAACGAATGCAGATGTTGTCGGGAAACTGACACTCTCCAAGGCATAGTCACTGAAAGAAAGTTCCGAAGAGAGTGTGTGGAGGGCTGGCTGCCTTTGTGCGTGTGAAAAGGAGGGAGGAGCGGCGGGCAGGAAGAATCTATATTGATATTTCTGTCTGTATAAAACCGAGAGTGTCACTTGTGCTGGGAGTGGTGGGGAGTCACACAGCCGTGTCCCTTTTTATGCTTTTGGTTTCTGAGCTAAGTTACTGTATGCTGTTTTAAAGACGAAATCTTCAAGGAAAACGGGCTAGGTCCAGATGTCCAGAGGGAACGGGAAAGCTGAGGGTTCTTCCCTCTGGAACGAGGCCGCCTTGTGGCAGTCCTGCTGGCTCGCGCTCGCTCTCGTCCGGCCTGCTTCAGCTCCAGGCCCCCAGCTGGACGGTGTTACTGTGGGTCTCTCTGGCTCCTGGAATTTCGTGGCCAAATTCCCTCCCAGTCCAGCCTGAACTCCCCTTCATTTGGTCTTCTCCCCCGTTCTTGTCGGGTGGCACCCATGCCTACCGACGACCCACAGCAGAGGCAGAGCAGCTGCCCTGGGCGCCTCACCCTCCCAGCATTCCGCAGACCCTGTCCCTCCTCCCGCTGCCGTGGTCTTACTCCAGGCTCTTACTCCCACTGGAATTTTTTTCAAAAAAACTTTTTTCTCTGCCTCCAGACTGCTTCCCTTCTTAAAGCTGGGCACAGGTTTTAGGTGTGGCTTTCGTAACCAAGTCCAGGATCTTCGTGTGGTGTGTAAATGACCTTGGTGACCCGGCCTTTTTATGATCTTGCCCGTTTGCTTGGCTCAGTGACATGAAACTGTGGCCCAGCCGCAGCCCCACCTGCAGCTCTGCCTGCGTCTTCTGGGTCCCTGTGCCTGCTCCTGGCTTCCTGTCAGGATGTTCCTGGGTCCTGTCCTCTTGCCCTGCACTTGGGTTCGATGCCGAGTCGGGATTCAAGTCCAGAGTGACAGAAAACCCAGCACACTAGCGGCTTAAACAAGACACTCTCTGTTTTTCTTGCTTAACTGAATTGCAGAAGTGGACGGATGAGGGACGTTCCACAGTTGGGAGGATCCAGGCTCCTTGTAACCTGTCTCTGCTGTCTTTATCTTGGGGCTTTGACATCATGCTCCAAGAGGACTGCTGGAGCTCCAGCTGTCATGTAGGCATTCCAGCCACCAGGGTGGACAAAGGAGCAAAAGAGGTTTGCCCCCTTCTCAGACACTTCGTGGTTGCTTAACAGGGTGGGCCTGAACAGCCATGTGGCCACCGCTAATTGCGGAGAGGCTGGAAAAAGCTCTATTTCTGCTGACCGTGTACCCAGCTAAAACTCTGCCTTCCGTTCCTGAGGTCAAAAACAACCACTGTTGAAATTCAGTGGCCTGTGCCGCAGTGCCGCTCCCCTGTGCTCCCGGTGCCATAGCTCCCGCGGCCCCTGCGCACCGTCCGCCTGCGTGTCTCTGCCTGTCCCTGTCGGTAACCCGGTGCCCGACGTGACTGTCACGCAGCGTTTGTCGATGAATGACAGCCGAGGTTAGGGCTCTCAAGGAGGTCCTGCTTCCTTCACCAGGTTTAGGAGCACTCATCACAAGAAGAGCACATATTAAAAATAACACAACTGCCCAGAGGATTTGGGTAATTCAAGGGCAAGATATAGAATTGCTCATTAAAGGGGACTAGAATGGCTTGATGATATGCCAGAGGGCACAGTGGTTTGTGGTTTTGCTCAAAATATCTGTTTTTACCTCTGTTGGTAAGCAGAAACTACTGTTTTTGAGGGTTGGTATTTTTTTGTTTGTTTGTTTGGAAATGCAGCTAATGGTGACATTTCAAGCAAAATTAAGGTTATCAGATTCTAAATTGAGAACAGTTTAACTTAAACATGAGTTAAGCCTAAGCAGGGTTTGGGCTTGTGGAACTAGTGTTTTCTCCCTTCCCTCTGCCCGGTTCATTAAGCCTGGGCCCTGCCCTGGGCTGGATTTCAGAGGCCTGACATGAAAATGTCTCATTACATGGTGATCATACCGGAATTGAGAGGCTGACACTGACTTAACACTTGGGAATTTGTTAAAGACTTTGATGCTGTACTTGGGAAGGTACTTTTTTTTAAAAAAAAAGACTTTATGTGACAGAGATCACAAGTAGGCAGAGAGGCAGGTGGGGGGGGGGGGAACAAGCCCCCTGCTGAGCAGAGAGCCCGATGTGGGCCTCGATCCCAGGACCCTGAGATCATGACCTGAGCCGAAGGCAGAAGCTTAACCCACTAAGCAACCCAGGTGCCTACGGAAAGTACTTTTATTAAGTTGGAGGATATATGCATCTTAAAAATTCTCTTCCCTCGGCTTATTAATATTTTGATTTATACAATTTCTTACAGTTGTACAGCTAGCGGTTGTGATCAAAAATTCAACACAAAATCAAACTTGAAGAAACATTTTGAACGCAAACATGGAAATCAGCAGAAACAGTATGTGGTAAGTATGATTTTCTGTGCTTAAATTCAATTCTCTATTTTTATGCTTATTGTCTATGTTTCTAAAATGCTCATCAACCAGATTTTGTTTGCTAACTACCTGAATTTAGCCCAACTCCTAGGTAGCATAATAATGGATTATTTTGAAAGCAAACAGTTTTGTGCTAATGCAGTTTATTATTGGTAGACTGCCCCAAACGAAACACTTTTGCTGGTTCATCTTCAAAGCTTCCTGGCCTAGAATTTGAGGGTAACTCAGTGAGAATAAGAAGGAAGTATAAAGTATCCTACAGTATGTTTATCTTGAGGGAACTCTCTTGTGAATGGTTCTTCGATTTTTTTTCTCCAGACTAATGAACCTTTTCATTAAACAGTGCACTTTTGAAGGCTGTGAGAAGGCCTTTAGGAAACACCAGCAGTTGAGGAGCCATCAGTGCCAGCATAGCAGCCAGGCGCTGTTCAGGTGGGTGCTGCACGTGGCCCAGATCTCTTAGAGGTGCGGAGGGAGCAAGACTGAAAGGCGGGCGCCTGGCGGGCTCAGTGGGTTAAAGCCTCTGCCTTCAGCTCAGGTCATGATCTCAGGGTCCTGGGATCGAGGCCCGTATCGGGCTCTCTGCTCGGAGCCTGCTTCCTCCTCTCTGCCTGCCTCTCTGCCTACTTGTGATCTCTCTGTCAATAAATAAGTAAAATCTTAAAAAAAAAAAAGATTGAAAGGCAAAGGTTGGATGCAAGTGTTCAGATAACATTTCTCAACATTTTCCTGTACCACGAATGCCCATTTATATAGTGGGCCACTGCAAAAGTTTGATTGTGCTTTGCTTTTCTAACAGAAATAATGTATTTCTAAGTGATTTGTGAGATTAGTACAATTGTGGTTAACCTTGAAGGGAAAGCTAAGAAATTACTTCATTCAGTTAGAGATCATTTATTTTTACTTTTTATTAAAGACTTTATGTTTCAGAGAGAGAGCGTGTGCGCGCCTAAGCAAGGGAGAGTGGCAGGCAGAGGGAGAAGCAGACTCCCCGCTGAGCCCCGATGTGGGACTAGATCCCAGGACTCTGGGCTGGTGACCCGAGCCAAAGGCAGACGCTTGACTGACTGAGCCACGCAGAGTCAGTCAAGAGGCTGTTTAATTGTGTGAGCTGTCCTTATGCAGACACGAAGCACTCCTTTCCTGCAGAGCAGAAGTCATGGGGCTCACCATGCATTAGAGCAGCCTTCCCGAGGACAGGAACTGTATGGGACACATGGGGCCGGACTTGCCGAGGGTATCCGGGAGCCCAGCTGCCTGCTCGGAGGGGCATCTTGAGGGGCGCTGGCTGGCCGCTCTGGTGCCGCCGTGCTGCCCGGTGCCTTCCTGGCCTCCCCGGAGCCGCGCCTGGGGGTCACTGCAGGGCCCGTGCCATGCGGCTCCTCGGAGCCCACGCGTCTGCCGCCACTGCCCTTCCACACTGTCCCCCGGCGGCAGCGGTAAGCCCCGTGGACAGTTCAGAGTGCCTTAGCTGTCTACCCCAGCCATCTTGCAGCCAGGAGAACAGTCCATTCTCAGAAGGGTAAAGATGAAAGCTAATTTGATCACAAGGCCAAAAAAAGAAGTCACAACTCTTCTTTCACTTCGTTTTGTCTCAAGGCTGGTCAGGCAACTTGAATTTTGCTTGTGCTTTGGTCTCAATTTTAAAAAATCTCCTCTTTATGATTGGCTTGGTGGCAGGCAGGGTCTTTGGGAGCAGAAAAGGACAGAGTGACATTCACCTTCAGCACATGCTCCACAAAAATGCACTGGCTCACGTGTGACGTGTTGTCATCCCAGGTGTGCCCATGAGGGGTGCGGGAGACACTTCGCCTCCCCCAGCAAGCTGAAGCGACACGGCAAGGTCCACGAGGGTACGTGTGGCGCTCCCCGGTGGCCCCTGCTCGCGGAGACCCTAGGAGCATGTTGGGGGGTGGGGGGCTGGTCCTTTGACTGGGACGCGGCGCTGGGGAGGAACTCGACAAGGCCTAGGCAGGGGCCCAGGTTCTACACTCGACCAGAGGCGCTGCACACCCTTGTGTCCTTCCCTTCTGTCGCCGCTGTTCACCGCCAGCGTCTCACCATCTGCCACAGGTGCCCGGTGGCGCTCTGGCCAGGGTTGGCCTTTTCACCACCATTTACCTTTTTACTCCCTGTGTCCTCCTCCTCCTCCCTGGCGTCCACATTATCCCAGCCCTGTGGGTGCCAGGAAGGAGAGGGACACAGAGAGTTCGAGGTTTTGGAGTAATCAGATTGTATCTTTTTCAAAAAGTCTTGATTAAATTACTTGAATCTGTTCTCTGTTACCTTGAGGGATTTTTTTATTCTGTATTTCAATTTTTAAGTATAGAGTAGATAGGTTTTTTTGTTGTTGTTTTTAAACAAGAGACTAGTAGCTGAAGAGTGAGAGGTAGCCTCATTCCTTTTAGTTTTTCTCTGTTGAGTTGGTGAAACACAGATCGGCTATTGACAGTGACAGATTCTTCCAGTTCTGGTGCTTCACACGATGTCCATTTTTGTCTGTATTTCCTCTGGGTTCTTACTTTCTCCCTGAATTGCACCCCGAGTCTTTCCTATATGAGAGAGCTTACCAGATAGTAAGACTAGCGACCGGGGGTAGGCGCACGGCCGCTGAGACGTAGTGGTGGCGGTCTGCCAAGCCCAGAGGAGCCCAGAGCGCTTTCACTGGGGAAAACAAGAGGCAGGTGTAAAGCAGGGAGGGCGAAGGGGCTGCGGGCCACGGAGGCCGGGGAAGGCCCGGGAGTGCGCGTGTGCTCGGCAACAACAACGTGCTTCTGTGAAGGCTGCGGACTTAAGGCCCTGTGTGGAATACCTTGCTACGCGATTATTCGGTTTCCCTATAAAATAAACTGAATTTTTATTCCCACCTCTAAAGATGAACTGAACATTATCAGGAGATTGGAGAGAAATTATATAGGCTTACAAATTTCTTTTCTAATTACAGTTGGTATTTACACTGAGTAGTCACAAAAGGCAACACACCAATGCATTTTTTTCTAAACAGGCTATATGTGTCAAAAAGAATGTTCGTTTGTGGCAAAAACATGGACAGAGCTTCTAAAACATGTGAGAGAAACCCATAAAGGTAAGGCAGACGTGTATGGCACAGTGTATATATTTGTCGCTATAGAACTGCTTTTAAAGAGTCAAATATTAAATATGTGTCTTAAAATAATCTTTCTGTGTGATGTTTCATGACGTGCTGGGTACCTCAGCTGTTTGGCAAAGGAGCAGACAGAGCTGTGATCCCAGGTCTGAGAGGAACTATGCCAGGAGCTGCTGGTTTATTTGAGAGCAAGAGTGCACACACAAGACAGGGAGGGGAGGGGTGGAGAGGGAGAGGGAGAAGCAGACTCCCTGCTGAGCAGGGAGCCCAATGCAGGACTCAGTCCCAGGACCCTAGGATCATGACTTGAGCTGAAGGCCGACGCTTAACCGACTGAGCCACTCAGGCCCCCCCGCAAATTCGTAGTCAAGAGCCTTGGGAGTCACTGGTGTTCTTTGGGACAGTTTGGGAAATAGTGCTTTATGTATTGGAGGACAGGGAAGGAAACTGGTTGACTCGCTCTCCCCTTGCCTGCAGCCACCATGCCGAGAACCCCAGCTCCGTGTAAGGGAAGAGTGACTCTCTGTAATACAAGAACATGGGAAAATTGAGACAGACTTCCTAGCAGTAAAAATTGGGAGTTAGTTTTCTGATGTATGATAATTACAGTTTTGACATCAAATACATTACTTATATGTTCAAATAAACTTTTTCTGTATGGTGATAGCTGGGGAAATGGGTTAAGTTTGTCTATCTACTCCACCAGAGGACATAAAATGTGAAGTATGCCAGAAAACATTTAAGCGCAAGGATTACCTTAAGCAGCATATGAAAACTCACGCCCCCGAAAGGGATGTGTACCGGTGTCTGAGAGAAGGCTGTGGTAGGACCTACACAACTGTGTTTAACCTCCAGAGCCACATTCTCTCTTTTCACGAGGAAAGGCGCCCATTTACCTGTGAACATCCTGGCTGTGGCAAAACCTTTGCAATGAAGGTAAGTACTCGCCCTCACAGACGTGGTCTTTTAGGTCTGTGGCTTCCCAGCTAGGTTCCCAGGAGCTCTGGATTCCAAGACGGTGCCCCAGGGCCTACAGAGGGGGAAAGCCGGGGCTCTGGACCCTGCCGCCCTGGCTTCAGTGGGAGTGGCTCTTAGCTCCAGTCTGCAGAACAACCAGATCTACCTGGTTGGTTCTCAAAGTGTGGCCCTGAGCCAGGGCCATCAGCGGCACCTGAGAACTTGCTAGAAATGCATATCCACGCGCCCCCCCCCCCCCCCCCCCACTGAATCAGAAACTCTGGAGATGGGGCCCAGTAATTGGTGTCTTAAGAGACCCTCTGGGTGATTATGTGTGACTTTGAGAACCAGTGGCCTGCGGTACCATGTGCTTATTACGAGCATGTGCTGATAGCTGGATGTCCTTTTAGACGACCATCTTCTAGGGGTTGAGAGAAGTGGGCATCAAGCACATGAGGGGCCACAGCACTTGGGGATCTAGTCTGGATCTTGCTGTGACCCGAGTAGGTCAGAACGGGACAGTAGCCGGAGGGCCGGCGCGATCCCGCGGACCCTCGGCCTGGCAGGCGCAGCGGGCGTCCAGGCCGTTAGCAAACAGCCCGATGGTGGTCGGCATTATCGAGGGCAACAAGACCTCGGTCAGATTTTCCGCTGGGGTTTGGGGATGCTGCTGATGTAGGTTCAGTTAAAAGAACCTTCTTCAGCTTGGAATAGCTCCCTCAGAACTGGTTTCCCCTCCTCTGACTTAGGAAACCACTAAAAAGCCACCGGAGGTTGAGACCATAAGTTCCTAACCTGGGTCCTTGGGAAAGGTAGTGATTAGGTCTAGGATTTGAGGAAGAATTCTGCTCTGCTGGGGGAATCTTTGTAAGTAGAAGTCCCACCCCTCTGGTATGGAA
The DNA here is from genome assembly GCA_004023965.1 of Spilogale gracilis. NCBI lineage: Eukaryota > Metazoa > Chordata > Mammalia > Carnivora > Mephitidae > Spilogale > Spilogale gracilis. The sequence goes on from PITA01005380.1 coordinate 83,174, forward strand.
CAGAAAGGTCAACAGTTTATTTAAATAACTCGTGGGGTTTTGATATTAAGAGACACCAAAATGGCAGTATTTGAAAGGTATAACGGTTGTTCTTTTTCCTTCATTGTAGCAGAGTCTCGGTAGGCACACCGTCGTGCATGACCCTGACAAGAAAACGGAGCTCAAAGTAAGCTGAGTTAGGCAAGCTGCTGATTTTAAACGTCACTTCCCTCAGCCAGATGCAGCCTAGCACGTTTCAGCTCCTTTGTAGAGAGCGAGCCTGCACTGCTACGGAAGGGAGGGCACGGCCTGCACTTCCTAAAGGGGCGCTGTGTGTCTGCTGGGGGTACAGCTAGTAGATCAGTTCACACAGCTTGATTCTGAATTCCCATTATCTTATTTTTCTTATCTCCCAAGGTAAAACCATCTCGGGAAAAGCGGAGTTTGGCCTCTCGTCTCAGTGGCTATATTCCTCCTAAGAGGAAGCAAAAACAAGGCTTATCTGCACCTAAAAAAGGAGAGACCCTGAACCGTATGGGAGACAAGGTGCTCTCGGCCGCTGCGGTCCTTACCCTCAGCTGAACCTCACGCTGCTTTGTCTAATGACAGCTCAGTTACTTCCGCTCAGAAGCACGTTTTTGTTTATTAAAATCACTGATGCATAACATCTGATTCTTGATGGTTGCTGTTTTCTTTGTTCAAGGTGTCCCCTTTCTGGGTTCCTTGAGTTTCTCTATACGCATTCTCTTCCTTTTTGCTCAGATGACGAAGAACACACATCACAGCTTTTCCTCCCCGAACAAGTTGTGGCCGGGATGAGAAGGTAGCCAGTCCGGGCATAGTTTGGAGTATTTGATTACAGATCTCCTCCTAGAAAGGGAGAAGAGCCAAAGATTAATTTGAAACTAATGTCTTGGATGTTTCTAGCGTTAATGCTCTAATACACATAAAAATCGGCATTCCTGAATTGCTATAATTTAAGTGACCATCTAAAATCAAATTGTGCCTATCTGCTTAAGCTGGCGGAAGCCTGTACGATAACCAGGGGTTTACAAACGCCGCGTAACTGACCGATGCACTAAAGCCTGACACTCTGTCACTGGCACTGAGGGACTATATCCGGCCCCAGCTACTGTCTCAGAAAAAAGAAGTACGAAGAAGTGGGTCTGGGCACTGACCCTCCTTATCCCCCAAACTGTTAGTCTAGTGCGGTTCTTTGCTAACAACACTGCTAACAACACAGAGCCACCGGGGTGATTAGAAAAAGAGACACCCAGTTCTAGAGATTCTGGGCTGAAACCTAGGCCCAAGTGATTCTAACCTACAATGAGGGTGGAAAGCACCAGGCTAATGCTGCCTTTTAGCTGCTAAGGTCTTGGACTTTAAAAGCCAGACATACTCTATCAAACTTAGCCTGGGAATGTAACATACTTTCCAGAAAGGCAATTTGACTTTATATATATGCTTCTCAGGGACATTATAAATAGGAGACAGACTTTTAAAAATGAATTTTATGTTTTTTAAATGACAGATATTGCACAACTTGTAAAAAGAATAGTATATGTGGGGCATGGGCAATGAATCTTGGAACACTGAAAAAGTAAAATAAATTTAAAATAAAAAAAAAATAGTATACGGCCCTGAAATTATGCAGTGCAACGTTTTCACTTGACAAAACACTATAGTGGAAAAAGTGATGTATGCAGAGTATGCCTACATTTTGAAAATTGGAAATCTACTGCCATCCCTGGGTAGAATTAGCAGTTACTTGTCTTTGCCTTTACAACTCCAGAGTTTCTACAATTATATCTTTAGATCAAAAAACAAAAACCATGAGCAGTTCCTCATACCTGCTTGTACTCACCATCTTATGTTCGGGTTCCTCTAGGTTCTTCCCTTTCTTTATGGTAATTTGAACTTTGTATTTTTTCTCAATCCACTGCTGAATCTGTTTACTCTTTGTGTCCAAATCATGTTGTCCAATATTTGAAGAAAAACTGAGTTCCTTTGTCAGGGTGGGTCCTAGTTTGAAACAGTGAGACTTGGTGCTAGGACTGTTGACTGGTCTCTTCACGAGACCCGAGCTACGTCCCACACTTTGTGAGGGCTCAGGTTGGCACAGGGCCCAACACTTCTCTCTTAGTTTCCGGTGTTTTTTTAAAACAAGAGAGATGCACAGACTTAAAGGTACCAACTTTACTTGCCAAGTAAGAGTACACAGGTCTCAGACCTTAAAAGCAAAACAGATACTCTGTCATGTATGAAATGCTTCCACTATTCGTATCCTCATTTGATGAAAGAACGGACCTTTAAAAGGAACTTGTCTAGCTTTATGATAGAACTTGAGGGACTCTGGGGTTGCTCAGTCGTTAAGTGATTGGTCATGATCCCGGAGTCCCGGGTTCGAGCCCCACATCGGGCTCCCTGCTCAGCGGGAAGCCTGCTTCTCCCTCTCTCACTCCCCCTGCTTGTGTTCCCTCTCTCACTGTATTTCTGTCAGATAAATAAATAAAATCTTTTAAAAAATTATAAAACTTGACTACCCTTATCTTTCCTTCTGATCAGAGCAGCATCTTCTCATCTGATTCCTTTTGTGATGGCTGCCTAGGGACTCCCGAAGTCCTGTATTCCAAAAATGTAAATACTGGAAAATTATTTCACAGGGAAGGAACAAACTACTTAGTAAAAGCACTGGGACCATTCTAGGGAGCTCCCGATGTCCTGTATTCCAAAACTGGAAATATTGGGAAATTATTTTACATGGAAGGAACAAACTATTTAGTAAAAGCACTGGGACCACTCGGTTTTCACACAGGGGAAAAATTAGGTCTCAACCCATACAACAATCTCCCCAGGAGAACTGACTAAATGTAAAAAAAAATGCAATTCTAAGAAGAAAAGAAAGCGTATGTCTGTGACCTCAGAACAGGAGAAAGTCTTTGTTAAGGAAAAAATTGGTACTTTCCTATATCAAAACACTACTGGGTAATTAAGGAATGGCAAAAAGAGAAATCTAACTGGGACAAGGTTTTGGCACCACACAGAACAGAGAACCCTATAAAATCGAGCGTGGAGAGAGGACAATGCAAGCAGAAAAACAGGGATCATAAATAGGCAATTCACAGAGGAGGCAACTTAAATGGTAAAAGGAAATACAAATAATAAGATAGGCTTTCTCACCCAGCATGACAAAAATCAGATGAATACTGAGTGTGGGTGAGGATATGGGGAAAGGGATTCCATACACTCCTGATGTGCCCCACAGACTGGAGACACCGGCAGGGGGTGGTTCTTCATAAAGAAAGACCAGCAATGAGCCCAGTGTCCGTGCAAAGGCACTAAAGCCATGGTACATGGTACAGCCTTAGGATTCTATTTACTAATTTATTAATAATCAGCTACAGCTGTTCTACAAACATGGCTCTTGAAAACAGCATGATGTGCTTTTTATGTGAATAAAATCCCGCTATACACTGTTTATATGTAACCCAAGTTTAACAACAGGGACGGGATCTACACTCTGAGCCCATGATGGTGGGGAGGGAGGAAGCACAGGGGAAGGGTGCACAGGAGACTTCAACTTCTCCAGAATGTTTTATTTTGTTTAAGAATCTGAAGCACAATGATGTTCATTAACACTTGTTCATTCTGGATGGTGAATAGTAGGTGTTTATATTTTTCTGTATGCTTTCTAATTCCCCAAATAAAACTAATTTTTCTTAAAAAAAAAGAAAAAAGAAAAAAAGGACCTTTTATTAGCCCCTCCTTGCTTCCTTCAAGCCTCTGCAGCCGGTCCTAGGTCTCTCAGAACACAATAATGCCTTCAACACCCTTAGCCCTTCAAGTATCTCTCTCAATGGCGACATGTCTTCTCCAAGCTTCTCTGGCCGTTCAGCTACTTTTCTGTGATACAGTTTGAAGTCTTTATCATCCTAGTTGGCCTCTTCTGAATACTTTGTTTTCACATCCTTGTGCAATGTGACATTACAAAAGTGAGCCACAGACACCGTGTGATTTTCTTAAGACACACAACCTCACTGTGGCAGCTTTGGGACCAGTCCTCCTGGTCCCCGTCCCAGGCTGTTTAACAGAAAATGCTCCTTTGGAACGATCAGCGCGTAGCACAACACTTACCAGGTTTGGGATGGGCCTTTTCCAATTCCCGAAGTCTCAGCTGCTCCTCGTGAATCTGCAGCCCGGTCAGGAGCTGGTACTGGGGAGGCTCGGAGCCACTGTCCCATTTAACGAGCCTCAGGTCCCGCTCGTTCATGAGCCTGATCACGTCCGCTCGGTGCATGTTTCCCAAGTCATTGCCCGCCTCATCCAGCACGTGAATGACTCGCTCGTGAATTTTTCTGCCGATGTTGCTAAAAGCTGGCTCACTCTTTTTCTTCTTCTTTCTTTCATCCTGGGTGTCCGCAACAGTACTGAAAGCTTTTGCATGAATCTGGTAGGGCAGTCTTGGGACAGAAGCTCCGGGGGACAGCTGAGCTGCTACGGTGTTGTGCGGGATGTATTTACCAAGACACCTGCCAGTGCAATTTTCAGTCTGTATGGTCTGTAATGTCAGCCTCTTTAGAAGAAGGGCGGCCATCCTGAAAAGCAGGGAGGAGGTTTGTTACAATCCCATCAGGCCATCCCCATGTTTCGGTGCTGCGGTACATGGACGGCGTGTGCGAGGCTGCAGGCCAGGGTCACCTGTGAACGTTGTGGGTCCGTGCCTGGGGGACTTTCGCCCACAACGTGGACTGTCAGGTGACTGCAGAGGCACTGTTCCCGGCACAAGTTATTGTGAGAATGAACCGCATCTGCACGGTGCTGTCGTTTCCCATCATTTCTTCCCCCAATACTCTCATTTGCCTCTATTTCCCAAGGATTTTGGACTGCCAACTCCAAAAGTAAGAATCATCCTAAAGGTTTATTTAGGAGAATGCGGTATATAAAATCCCTGGTGCCTCATAAATACCAACTCATAAGCTTTTAATACAATCAACTGCCAACAATTTATCAATACACCCGCTGGTGTACAGAGGACAGGAGCACTCTTCTGGGGAAGGGGACTCCCCACGAAGGAAGCTGACCCCCTGGGAGCACTAACTGAGACTCCTAGGAAGGGAATACCTTGACGTGAATCAGGGTGCCGACCTCTTAAACCGTACGACGGCCCACAAAGTAAGGCATGACAAGCAAACGTTATCGAAGCATTAGGCACACACGGTGGCCCTGGTTTGCTTCGCGGCCATAACCACTGTTCTTATAAATGGCATTTTGATTTTGAACTTCCTTCTCTCCCCCAATAAGTGTCTTTCTCCTTCCATTCACACACTGGGCAAAGCCTAGAGGTGCAGGCGGGAGGAGGAACAAGGGGACCCACTCATGTCATCTGGGGTGGCAACACAAGAACTCGGGGGAGGTGGGCCCGTCCATGACCATGGAGGAAGGGGGAGGAGCCTTCAGCAGTGCTTCTCCAAGAATGGCCCCAGGGTCCCCTGCAGGAAAGTCGCCTGGAGTGTTTGCCTAGCTCTCATCCCACCGGGTTGTACACCCACTCGCCCTGCCTCAGGCCTCCAGTGACCAGTGCTATGGAAACACCCAAACAGACACAGACTGGGGAAGTGATGGGACACACATATTCTCAGTTCTGTCCTCACCTGGCAGGGTGACACCCACATTTGTTGCTCTGGCTCCAGCCTCTCCTCTGAATCCCAAACCGGACGGCTGACTGCCGGCCCAAGCCGTCCACAGGAACGCGTCCCCCACTGAACTCTCCGTACCCCCCCCCCCACACACACACTGGGCAGACAATGTCCCTCCTCTGCTCAGAACCCTCCACTGGCTTTCATCTGGCTTGTGGGGGAAAAAGCCAAGCCATTTTGTTCACTGCTGTGTTCCTAACACCAGAGCCCAGAGCCCGGCTCAGTAGGGACATGCTGGGTGAATGTCTGAGCCAAAGGGGACAGCCAGGAGGGAAGGCAGCATCTGCGGGCGTCTGACCCCTGGGTCCTCAGATGTGTCATTTCCTAGCAAAACACACAAGCGCAGGGGGCCCACGCTCTTCCCATTCTGGCTGGCCTTTCAAATGTCCACTGGGCTCCGCGACACCCACGGCCGGGTGTGGCACACACAGCGCAGGAGAGGAACTCACAGGTGCTCCCTGGTCCAGCTGTCGGTGTGCCAAGGGCTCTAGAATGGGAGCAGACTGGATTTTATTTTTGTAAGATTTTTAAAATTTATTTGAGAGAGAGACAAAGACAGAGGAAGAGAGAGAGCACAAGCACAGGGAGAAGCAGGCTCCCCACTGAGCAGGGAGTCCGAGGTAGGACTTGAACCCGGAACCCTGGGATCATGACTTCAGCCGAAGGCAGATGCTTAACTGACTGGGCCACCCAGGCGCCCCCAGACTGAATCCCAAATAGCTGAGGCACTACAGTCTAACAGAAGAAGGCACGTATTTGTTGGTGGAGGAAGCACCAGACTGAAAAAGCAGGAAAGCCTGAGGAGCCCAGGGAAGACTGTTTTCCATTTATCATCAGAAAAACAGCAGCAACACCAAATTTCACTAAGAGTTAGGATGGCACGGACGGTAATGGAAGAAAGCGACTGCGTCCTGGGTAATGGAACCCTCAACATGTTAAAACAGAAAATACTATTTCAAAACGTAGGATTTTTTTTTTTTCTCAAAATGTAGGATTTTTAAAAACAAGCATATGAATAGACTAGGCATATGAAAAAGATGGGATCATGATCTGGGCCAAAGGCACACTTAACCAACTGAGCCACCCAGGCACTTCTAAAAAGCTTTTCATTAGGAAAAGTTTCAAACATGTACAGGCAGAAGAGTATAATAAAGCCCCAAGCACCCACAATGCACCCGGCTTCAGCTACTCTCCCGCACCCAGGCCGCCCGCGGACTATCCAAGGTCAATCCCATCTCGCCAACAAGTCATCAGTAAGTCATCTCCAAGAGGTGGGCCCTCTTTTGTCATTTAATGACCATAATAACATTATCTCAACTAATATCATCGCTTTATATTATCAGATATCCAGTTTTCTGGTTTCCCCCACACTATTATTTCATTTGTTTATGTTTCATTTACAGGTTGGGAGCATGGACAGACTCCCACTGGCCAAATGTGCAGTGATTTCAACACTAAAGAACAATGGCTGAAAGTTGTTTCAATACAAGGAATATGCAAAAGTCGATAAAAAAAAAAAAAGAAAGATCATTTTCCAGAACTGGACCCCTTACTGTGAGCACTGGTAAAGAGAAAGGCCAAAGCATTCACCCTACCTTTTTAGGAACAACTGTAATCAGCGATCATCCCCAGTTGGTGAAGAAAAGCTCTTCATTAGAGGAGAATGCCAGCTAATAAATGGAGAAGAAAGTAATTTAGAAATCACCATTTTGCCACTTAATCAAATCACAGATCCAGGCAAGAGTGGGCGAAAACCATTAGGTAAGAAGCTAATGAGGACGCAAGGTATTCATATGGTGCCAAAGGGTGACTCAAAGATCACTTGCAAATTGAAATGAGAAAAACCCACTTTGGCTGTCGCCCTCCTTCACCCAAGGTCAGACTTGGCATTCCAAGCGATGGGACAACCGGACATCCTAACGCACACTTCCTCCTGTGACACGGCACGGTGGTGGCGCTTTCCGCCAGTCTAACCAGCACCTGGTCTGACCTCTAGACCTGCTTTCTAGTTTCCAGGGGATACTAAGGCCAGACTCAGGAACCAATCAGAAACGGCCTCAAGGAAATCATCTGACAGATACAGACTGTGGGACCAGCCAGGCAGCTTAGTGTCAAAACAAACAAACAAACAAACAAACAAACGAAGCCAGTGTTAACGGGGACCGAAAAAAGGGGGCTATTCTTGAATAGAAAGAGGAGACAATCACAAAATGCAGTATGTTTGAAAAAAAAGCAACTGCAAAGCAATGTTGAGATACAGGGTACAAGCTGAATAGTGAGACTTCCTGATGGACCGGGTGTTGCCCGAGAAGTCTTGTGATTGTCTCAGGTGGGAAAAGGCCATTCTCGGGAGGGGCCTCTGAAGTCTTCAGGGTAGAGGACCATGACATCTGTCACTTGCGCGGACAGGGCTTGGCAGAAAATATACGTGCAACACGGCAGCATTTGCTAAATCTACATTATGGTTACACTGATGTTATGCTATCGAGCCTCACAACTGTCCTGTATGTTTAATTTTGTTCAGAATTAAAAAGTTAAAAGAGAAGCAGCTGCCCATAGGAAGGAAAAAGTTGACTAGTCATGCCAATATGACTCTTCCAATCCACATAAATTACACACATCACTGTGACTCAATAAATGGACATTCTGGCTTTATATGTCTTCAAAAAATGTTCTCTTCATTAGTTTCAAGGCTATATGTAAATGAAGCCCATGTCTAGGAAACTTTACAGATTGCAAAGTCTGAATTGTCTGGTAATGCAGATCGCCTTAATTCTCCATCGAGTTTTCACCAGAGCCGTCTAAAAAGTGTCTTCTCATCATAAATGAAGATGGTTTCAATTCGAAGTGAACTTAGGCAGTGTTTGGCTAACTGGTAGTTAAAAGTGAACATGTTTTGGAGTATCGGGTCTCAGGAACTGGAGGCCTAACAGCATCATCTGGGGATGCTTTTGCAAAACACAAGATGTTTCCTTGTTCCTCTATTGTTGAAAACCACTGGGTCAAGATCCCCTCAGAAAAGAAGACACAAGAAAACAAATGATAAACCATTATAACATTAGTGGGGTCAAGTGCTTTAAGCTAGGCTGTCTGGGAGTACAAGAGCAAAGGTTAAGAAAGCTTTCCAGGGGCGCCTGTGTGGCTCAGTTGTTGGGGGTCTGCCTTCAGCTTGGGTCATGATCCCAGGGTGCTGGGATCAAGCCCCACACTGGGCTCCCTACTCAGCAGGAAGCCTGCTTCTCCCTCTCTCACTCCCCCTGCTTGTGTTCCCTCTGTCGCTGTGTCTCTCTCTGTCAAATAAATAAATAATATCTTTTAAAAAATGAATGAAAGCTTTCCAGATGGATGCAAAATAGAAAGCCTTGCTCTTTCATGAAATTTCTCCAATTAAATATCTCTGATAGCTGCCAAACACTAGGCTGAATGAGCCAGCAGTCTAGACTGGAATAGGTACTCATGTTCTTATAACAATATGGGTCTCTTCAGTCCCTTACTTCTACAGCTATCCCTTCTGAGTCGTACAGAACCATCTGAAAAACCATTTATCTTAAAGTCATTTAGTTAAAATGCACAGTTTTTTGTTTTTGTTTTTTAAAGATTTTATTTATTTAAATGAGAGAAATACAGCGAGAGAGGGAACACAAGCAGGGGGAGTGAGAGAGGGAGAAGCAGGCTTCCTGCCGAGCAGAGAGCCCGATGTGGGACTTGATTCCTGGTCTCCGGGATCATGACCTGAGCCAAAGGCAGTTGCTTAACCAACTGAGCCACCCAGGCGCCCCAAAAAACGCAATTTTATACTGAGATATCCATGTCTGATTTCATGGTAACTCGGATCTGGTCAAGATCATCTCGGGATGCAGCTATCTGCATCTGTTGGGAGTTTTAAATTCCACAGCTGGCTCCATATTGGGGAGAACACATATAATTTCTTTTTTGTTATTCCTTAGTTACGGGAGATTGGATCACTGAAAAACTCCATATCCTGCGAGCACTGGAGGATAAACTGAAAAGCGCCCTCAAAGCCCCTTCACTCTTTTGTCTTAGGCAATTCCCACCAATTTCAGTCCTCACTCCTCTGCTTGGACCTCTTGAACACTGTCACTAACCTGCCTGGGACCAGGTAAGAAAAATGACGATGGCACTATTCCAAATGCACACAACACAGAGTAATTTTAATGTCTGACCCACATACTCCACAAGAAATTGAAAGGATTTTAGGTGGTGCCTGGGTGGCTCAGTTGGTTAATCGACTGCCTTCAGCTCAGGTCATGATCCTGGAGACCCGGGATCGAGCCCCACATTGGGCTCCCTGCTCGGCAGGAAGCCTGCTTCTCCCTCTCTCACTCCCCCTGCTTGTGTTCCCTCTCTGTCAAATAAATAAAATCTTAAAAAAAAAAAAAAAGAATTGAAAGGATTTTAAATAGTAAGCCATGAAGTGGGAAATTATGAAATAAATATACAGCCACTTCCATACTGTGTATTCTGGGAGAGCTTAGGGCTGTGTTCTTTGTATTTTCGCATTAAGTCTGCAGTTCTTTAAAATGAGTAATATTCTTTGAGGACTATTTCCCCCTGACTTTTATCATGGAAATGTTTACATATAGAGAAAAGTTGAAAGACTGCACATTGAACACCCCAATACCCACTCAGCTAGATTCTGCGTGTTGCTATCTTTGCTTTATTTATCCATCTATTTATTCCTCTATCCATTTCATTTATGTTTTGATGCAATCAAAGTAGTTGCAGACATTGGTATTCTCAAATCATTCATCCTCAAATACTTCAGCATGCATTCCATTAACTAGGGTTCAGTATTTGTTAGTGATTCTTTCCATTTTGAAGCAGAGTTTACATATAATGAAATGTACAGGGGAACCCTGGGGGATCAGCCCGTTAAGTGTCTGCCTTCCGTTTAGGTCATGACCTCAGGGTCCTGGAATGGAGCCCTGTGTCAGTCTCCCTGTCCAGCAGGGAGTCTGCTTCTCCCTCCCCAGCTGCCCCTTCCCCTGGCTCATGTTCTGTCTCTTGCTTTCTCTCTCAAATAAAAAAATCTAAAAAAAAAAAAAAAGTACAAATCTTAAACACAAACATACCTTTTAATTAGTTTTCACAACCATAAACACCGCCGTAACCACAACTCCTGTCAACATAGAGAATATTACCATCACCCCAGAAAGTGACCTCATGCTTCTTCCAAGGCAGTCTCCAACCAGGCCCAGAGGCAACAACTGTTGTGATATTTTTCTATCATAGTCTGTTCTCAGGTTTCATATAAATGTCATCAAGCCTATGTATTCTCTGTTGTTAAGGCATGTCAGCATGTTTTTCAGATTCATCTGTGTTGTTGCAGGTGTCATTAGTTTGTTCCTTTCTATTTCTGAGAATTGTCCCAGTGTCCCAAATTTTAAAGCCAGTTTTCTGTTGATGAACAGAATGTTCCTAGTTTTGGGCTGTTATGAATAAAGTTGCTATGAGCATTTTTGTACAAGAAAAAAAAAGTGATCAAATGATTACTGCTCCAAAGGACAGCTGTATCCCCCTTCTGATACATTATTTTGTATTACCCAGTACTTCTTCAGGACGTACTAATAATGTATTTGTAATGAAACTTCTTAGAATATGATGTAAATATGTGGCCATAAGGGAGTCCTGTCCTGTAAGAGATTCAACTGCCTGCATGCTCACCACTCTTCCTTCCTCTCTAGCTGATATTCACAAGCTGATACTTACTGATATTTGTTATTTCCAGGGAGGTTGGATCAAAGCTACATAGATTCTAGTGGAACGAAGTATTTGTGAAATTAATTTTGCCAACTCCTTTAACTTTAAAAATCCTCTCTCACACCTTTCAAAGGAGTTTCACAAAGTCCCTGCTTCTGCCTGCAGACCTACCGACAGTACATCAGCTCTGTTCCAGTGGGCTCTGCAGCCTTAATACCACAGAACTGAACCATGGTCACTGAGCTTTCATGGTGCTCTCTCTCGGCTCTTGTTTTGCTCTTTCATAGGGAGTACAAAGTACTCTCCATACTCAGGTTGACTTTTTAAGAGCAATAAAACTGACTTACCAGCATATATCTTTGGCCAATTACTTAACCACATTTCTTTACCTATAAAATGTTTATTTTAAATTTTATTTATTTTATTGAAATAGCTTAATGACCATCCAGGAAATTTTTTTTTAAAGCTTTTAAATCCAGAGCTACAGATTCAATATTAACGTTGGACTTACTCCTGTACATCAATCTTTTACATGGTCATTTGCTCTTCCAGAACTTTCTATCCCGGTGCCCAGCATCACAGTCCATCCAGAGCACCCTCTTTTGCATCTCTACTCTCCTAGCTAACCCAACACCAACTCTCAAAATTTTACTTCCTAATTCCACTTAAATCCAACCACTTCTCTCCATGTCCATTGCCACCACCCTATTCCCACCAGTGTCCTAACTAGGATTTACACACTTGGAAACACTGCAATCCGTAATCCCTGCGCTGCTCTCACCACAGCCCCTGCCCCCCTCTTCCCACCATAAAACTGCCCCAGATTACAGGTATCTTTCAGTAACCGAAAGGCTCGTGCCATCTCTCCAGCCTCGTTCTATACAAAACTTCCTATTTGCCTAGTATACTGGCCGTCTAGATTCTTGAAATGCTCTTCCTTTAAATTTGGGAAACGCCAGATTGCTGCTTAGAGCTCCCTTTCTCCAGGCATTCTTCCGATTACATTCCAAATTAAGCCCATCAGCCCCTACTTCCCCTGCTCCTCATATCTTGAGCTCAGCATTAAAGCTAAACATTAAATGCTCGTGTAGTATAGTTTTTCTCTTTTAGCACTCATCACAATCGCAATTTTGTGATTATCTTATTACTGTCCTTCTCCTCCAGTAGACGGTAAACTCTGAAGCTGGGAACGAATCTGATTGATCCTTTACTGTCCCGTCCCTGGCACACTAAGCAGGCGTCGACTTTGCAAACGCCCCTCCACTTCTGCACTTTCTTACACTCAAGGCTTTCATTACACGAACTGTGGAACTCCGAGGTTTCTGTAGTAAAGTTTATTTACGGTTTAATGCCATGGAGCCTATTCAACGATAAGTAGGGAAAAAAGAAATCCCGCACTTAGCTAACCTTCGCCGCTACTCCTCCCCACGCTGCGGCTGCGGGGAACCGGACGGTCACGTGTCTCAGCCGCAGCCACGCCCACACCGGGAAGGAGCCCTCCGGCGCGTTCGGCCAGAGACGGGCGTGAGGACGTACGGCGTGCATGCACGCGTGTCCATTATACGCGCCCCGACAGCGAGGCGGGACGTCCAAGGGGTCCGGGTCTACGTCCTACGGTTCCCGGATTCAAGGCCAGCGTTCCCAACCCAAAGACGGCCCTACAGACCTGCCGAATCCCCGACCCGGCGGCAGGGTCTGCGGCGCCTCTCCGCGCTCCGTCCAGCGGCAGGGGCGGCACTGACCTTCCAGAGACACAGCCGAGCGCGAAGCCGCTTCCTCCGGGCTGTGCCTAAGCTCACGTCCTCTCGCCGCAAGTCCCCTACACCCGCACGGCTCCCCTCGCCATTAGCTTTATCTAGGCCGGGCCGGCGATTAGCAAGGCCTGGCGGAAGAAGCCAGGGAGCGGCCCCCGCGGCGCGCCCCCTTCGCTCTCCGTAGTGGGCGGGGCTTCGCCTCACGTCTTTTAAAGGACAAGTGACGCAGGGAGGAGCACCGCCCAGCTGGAAGGCGGAAGTCCGAGAAGAAAATGCGGAGGGCGAAGGGCGGTTCCTGTCGGCGCTCCTTTTTAATTTAATGTTGAATAAAATATTTCAGAAATGTTCTTATAGTTTCTGTGGTTTAAGGAGCATGCCTCCGGCTTGCAGGTGAGCAAACAGGCTGGGGAAGTGAAAGACTGTCCTAAGTTCCCGAGGGCGGGGTCACCGGAGACAGACAGGTCTGGAGGTGGGTTTAGGCGTGTAGGATTCAAGTACTGTTGTAACTGCGAGCGCCTCCGACAGGCAGGCAGTTTCACGAAGGCGAAAACGGGACGGTGGTGGTGAAGTGGTTTGTCGAGAGTCCTTGCGATTGCCAAGTCATCTACTGGGGCAGTCGCAAACCTCCAGGTGCTCCTGGCCGTCACCTACCCTTGCGGGGGCACACCGCTGCCCAGAGGCTGCCCTGACCTCTCACCTCGTCTTCAGTAGGAATCTGTACTCATGACGTAGTGAAGCAGAAAATTTACCATATGGGAGGAAAGTGCATCTACAGGATATAGTGCCGCTGAACACATTGCTTTAGTCTCCTTAAATGACTTCCTGAATCTGTTTTTACCCAATTTATTACAGATGAAAACACTAGTTCAGCCTTAAGAGCTAAAGGCCCGAGTTTCTACTTCCTCGTCAAATCCCAGTGTCTGGCACGTTAGGTGCTGACTATTTTGTTGAAAAAGTGAAATGATAAACCCAGAATTGACTGTGTGTGTGGGCGCGCGCGCCGCATAGTCCAAGGTTCGTATTTGTGTGTTGCCCATTTACCAGTTTGGCAAGAATTAGGCTACGCAAATGATTCCTTAATACCAAGATACAAGGTTAGATAGGAGATAGAGTGAATAGCGGATGCTTTGGGAATGGTGGGTGCTCAGCAATTACAAATGCACGTTTGCAGTATATACCTATGTGCCTTCCAGGCACCCTTCTGAACGCTTTATTTCTATCAAGTCATTTAATCCTCAGGACAGGCTTCTTATCCTATTTCACAGATGAGGGAGCTGAAGCATAAGGAAGTTCAGTAATTTGCCCAAGATCACACAACTAGCAGCAGAATCCAGAATAAAATGCAGGCACCATGGAGCCAGAGTTGGTGTTCTTTTTTTATTTTTTATTTTTTATTTTTATTTTATTCATGAGAGAGAGACAAAGCACAAGCAGGGAGAGATGCAGAGGGAGAAGCAGACCCCCTGCTGAGCTGGGAGCAGGATGTGGAGCTGGATCCCAGGACCTGGAGATCACAGCCAGAGCTGAAGGCAGACTCAACCATCTGAGCCACCCAGGTGCTCCAAAGTTGGTGCTTTTAATGGTAAATGTTCCTTATGCTGTTAGACTACGGAACTAGGGAAGCAGTGAGTTACAAGTCTGTGAGGATATTTAGTGAAATGTGAGAAATTGAAGAGGTTTAATACCCAAACTAAGGGCTTGAAATTTGGTAAGACCGTAACGTGAATGGATTCACTATAAGAAATTGTTGGTAGCTGGAGCTACTGCCAGCACCCCGTGTGGGGGTCATTCTTTGAAGGCGTATGTGTCCCCAATAGATGACTTGGGAGGTTTTCTAGACCGCTATCATCAGGTATGTCAAGAAGGAGGCGCTTTACTGTTCCTGGAAGGAGATGAGCAGAGCAAGGTGCACAATGAAGACATGCCTTCAGAGAGAAGATTGACTTTTTTTTAATCTCTTATCTTGAACTCTGACCTCCAGCTGAGATGGGACAAGGCAGCTTCATTGTGGTGGCTTTTGAAGACCCTTGAGTAAAGACAGTAAAACGGGCAACTGGCTTTTTGGGGTCCCCTTCCTATATTTATGACCTCAACGTGGTTTAGGGCGAGTATGCCTTTCTAAACTGATGGAATACATATCCTTTCTAAACTGATGGAATACAAGCATAGAATAGGACTCATGGAAATTTACAGAGCTTTTCCAATGGCTGTTTCTACCTATAACTTACAAAACAAAACAAAACACCACCCCAAAATATAGAAGTGTGATTCAATAAGACTCAAATCCAGGTGACTCTAAAACTTCTACATCTTCCTCTACAGAGTAAATCCCATGTTAATTTCCATGGTTGGTCCTCAGATCACACAGTTCCTCACACAATGTATATATTGGTGTTTTTCTCTGTTAAAGGATTAAAGGAAATATTCTGTCTCCCCCCGCCCCACCTTACCTGTTAGCTTCCAAAGTTCCTTCTCCCCACGGCATGGAGGGAACCTTTGGACCAGGGAGGCCCATGAGACATAGTCTCAGCCCAGTTCATTGAGATGCAATATATCTATTCCACAAAGTCATTATTTTTGGGTGATTTCTTTAAAAAGTTTTTAACGCTAGGCTGTATCTTCATGATGCCGCCATCAACTACAGCAATTACTTTAAGAGGCTAATCTTACACTAATTAAGCTCTGTGTTTATTTTGAAGTTACATACATGAGTCAAAGCCTGTGTAGCTTCAAATACTCAGCATATTCCTCAACAACTAGTTGTTAATGGGTTATAGCTAGTTTGTATACCCTCTCCAACATTAGATTGTAAACTCTTATCAGGACAGTTGTGCTAAAATAGGGGACTTGCAGTCTATTATGTGTAAGATCCTACACGGTACCAACTAAATCTAGTTGACAGATGGTCCATGCTGTCCTTTCTCTGTTTACAAGCTTGTCAGAAAGGACATGGAAAGCAAGATGTGTGAGAGGCTATGGCAGAGTGTGAGATGACTCCTTAAATGCATCCTGAAGGTACCCTCAGCCTAATACCATGTGCCCCTTATCATTACACATGAAAGCTGTAAGACTTCTTAGGGAATCTCTCCTGTTTTCCCTCAGGCAGAACTTCTATTCATCTATTCGAAACACGGAAGCATTCACACACTTAAAAAGAAAAGAAAGAAAACTCTAGGCAGGGATATTTAGCCTTCCCTAAGTAACCTATTTCAATGTTTTGAAAGACTGAGGGAATCTCTTCCTTTAGCCTAAATCCATCATGTGGCCGCTTGTGTCGATTGCCCAGAAGCTGGAGGACATCTGGTGACCATATCTGTGTTAAAACCCTTCACGTCTTCTCAACTGTTAGTAGATTCAGAATACAATTGAAGGGGCACCTGGGTGGCTCAGTTGGTTAAGCGACTACCTTCGGCTCAGGGCATGATCCCGGAGACCTGGGATGGAGTCCCACATCGGGCTCCCTGCTCGGCAGGAAGCCTGCTTCTCCCTCTCTCACTCCCCCTGCTTGTGTTCCCTCTCTGGCTGTGTTTCTCTCTGTCAAATAAAGTCTTTTTTTAAAAAAAAGAATACATTTGCATGTGCAAAATTTCCCATAACATTAGACTCCAGACTAATCATTCCTCTTGGCAAAAAATGATGGCACTGATTATTAAAACGTGATGGTGGTTGGGAATGAGCAAAATAAATTCATCTGAAATGAATGACATTGTAATACATTTTTTGAAAAGCTTTCATGTCTGCTAAATGAAAGAGTAGTTATATATGGAATGTCCATTTATCTTCTGCGAAAAGTCTTGTGCAACTGAACGAAGTAGAAAATAGGTTGAAAAGTCTCCATTGGAAAAACCACAGGGCCATGTGTTTCCATTTCGAAGGTATTAAATTTGGGGTGATTCAGTTAACTTTGCTCATTTTGAAACCCTTAATGAAAAGAATGTCCATCACCGTTGTGGAGCGTCCTGAAGAAATAGAAAGAGCTAGTGTAGGAAACGTCAAAGCATGTACAATGTGTACTACTGTGCAAATCAGAGGAGAACAGAACTGAGTTATTAGCATTTGACATTTTAAGTGAAATCCAATAACGTTTTTAAAACACATGAGATCTCCTAGTGACAAGGCTCTTCAATGAAGGCAGGACTGACCGCCAATATAATGTTCACGATACAACAAATTTGTACTCTGTCGAGAAGCATCCCCAGTGCAGAGTTTCATATGTTTACTGTCCCGGGAAGACTTCCCACTGCATGGCTCTGACTGCTCCCGTCCCTCAAAAGTTGCTCTGTTCTCCTGCAAAGATTTTCAAGACTTTTTTTTGGGGGGGGGGGCAGCTTAGGATGCACGCGTGACCTTACCAAAGTGGAAGTGAAAGCTCTCAGTTTTTCTTCTTTCTTTCCTTTTTTTTTTTTTTTTGCAACAGTAAATCTATTAATTTTACAGTCAGTTGAACAGCAATAGATTAATTTGTGTAAAGTCTGTGTTCACAAAGAAAACCTGAACTGCAGGGGCTCGAATGCTTGAAACGGCCCCGTGGTGGCTGAAGGGTGGCGCTTACAGCTTGCTGGGGAAGGATGCAGACAGTCCCCTGTCACCTGCTTCTTTGCACAGGTGCTGACCCCTTGGTCAATCCCGGGCCTCCTGGCGGGGTAGCAGGAAGGCTGGGCCTTTTGTGTGCTACAGAGAACGCTTTTCCAAGGCCTGGGCCCGTTTTCTCCAGCAGCCACAGGAAGCAGAAGAAAGAAGAGGTTAAGGGCCACCACGAGGGTCAGAATGGGTTAAATTTAGTTAACATCAGAGGTTATAGCTTTTAACAAGAGCTTCAAGAAAACTTATTCGAAGATGCAATTTGTTTCTTCTTTGTCAACTGTTATTTTTTTTCCCCCTATTGATAGTGACAGCTTAACAAAGTCGTTATATGCTGGAGGTTTTCATCCTTTAGAAAATAAAGGATTGTGTTCCTAAAAAGAGATGCAGGTGGGGAACTTTATAAAGCTTCCATGATTATCGAATTGGGAGCTTTAAAATAGGCTCCCTGCTTGGCTAAGTCAAAAATAATCTGTGAGGGATGTGGAAAAAAAAAAATCCCCATTAGAAATGGAGGAATGCTTTGGCAGTCAGATGCAGGGGCTCAGATTTCTAGAAGCTTCTTTGTGTGTATTTTACTCTCAACTACCTTAGCATAGTTTTCCCAGTTGTTTTTCAAAATGACCAAAGAGGCCCCCTCTTAAGTTTCCATACATGTGTTTCTTTCAATTTAGAACTTAGTGCTGGGCATGACTACATGTGTGCTGTTTCTCTATTCGAGCGAAAAACACAGCTGTAGATTTCTGTATATGTCCTTCAAGCTCTGATCATTCTAGTATCCATATTTTCTGTTCTAGGACCCAACTCTTGGGCTTTGGAAAGAGAGTCACGTCAACTCTAGCCTTTCTATTAGAAACTCACACCTCTTGATAGTATGATTTATCTAGAACTGTTGAGTTCTGATGTTGAGTGTCTGGCTGATCTTATGAAGGCCTCAGCTGCATATCTATGATAAGTAAGCGGCTTGACTCTTTTTGAATGAGTTTTACCCATGCATGTGGCTGAGGTTTTAGAATGCTGCACCTGGGTTTCCAGAGCCATGGTTTCTATCTGACGGTCAGAAGTGTGAGTGTAATCTATACGTCTAAGTGCTCTACGATAATATGCACGTGACAACATGTTTCCTTCAGGTACAGCAAAGATTCATTTAATTATTATTTGGGAAATAAGATGTGCTGTCTAAGAGAATCTTCCAGATGCCAATACATACGTCTCAAGTGAACATACATGTCTTACCATACTGAATAAAAGTGTTTTATATAATGTATTCCAAAATATTGCATTCTGAAACATGGTATAATGATTTTTTTAAGAACGAGGGCATCATTATGACTATACGTCATTATACGGTGCCACGTAATAGTCGTACTTGAGCCGAACACCATCATGCTGCATGCACCAAAGTGCACTAGTTTTTGAATTTGTAATTTCTACTTGTCATAGGTTTTCTTACTTTTCTTTTGCCATTATACTGCCTGCTTCCCCTTCTTGTTGCTATAATTGCTTACCTAGCTTTATAGTTCTCCCCACTTTCTAACGTTCTGCTCAAAGTCAAGTTCAGTCTCAACTGGCCTAATGCAGCCATTGCTTGGGGGACTTCTAGCCTCCATCTGTCCTTATTCCAGATCAGCCCTCACACCAGAGGCAGATTAATCTTGTTTTAGTAAAGCTCCACCCGCATCATTTCCCTGCGATGGTTTTCCTTGCCCCACCTGTTGAACTGGATGGTGAACCTCTGCTCTAGCATTTACCGCCCTCTGTCGTGGATCTAAAACCTACTGGCGTTGACAAGTTAGTTAGTTTGCTTGCTCTGCCCAGGCCCTTCCTCACCCAAAAGGGGAGCCTTACGGGACAAAACTCCTGTCCTCGTTCCTTCTTCCTGTCCGTGGCTGGTTGGACCAGGGGAGAAGACTGTCCCACAGACTGTGACAACTTGCACATTCCGACTGGGACATTTGCTGGATGATACTAATTGGATATTCATCCTGCTCTTTCCCAGGCTTTAGCTGGGCACATAGTAGACAGAGTAAGGATGTTATGTGTAGCTTCCCAGCAAATAGGTGTGGTCACATGACCGAATTCTGGCCAGTGGGATATATGTATACCTACTCCCGTGTGACTTGTCCCCCGTAGTCCCGAGGAGTCCTTGTTTATGCCTATTAGCCCAGTATCATTATTAATGGCAGCCTTTTCACTCTTACGTGGCATTTCGCATGGCCACACTAAAAAAAAGCAGCTGTGGTACGTGCAACTTCCAGAAAGTTCTCTTAGAAGGATAGTGTGCTCTTCCTCCTCTTCCTGCTTTCTGCCTGCTGAAAGGTGGACATGATGGCTGGAGCTTGGTTGACATCCCGGAGCCTGAGGAGCTCATAGAGTGGAAAGCGTGCTTGGCAGAGCACTGAGATAGAGGTAACTTGGGCCCTGACACACCAGCACATGATGCTTCTGGATTTACTGACTGTGTGAGAGAAACAAGCTCTTCTATTGCAGCTGAACCTTCTCCTGCAATACGTCACTCAAACAAAAAGTCTTATAAAGTTGCTTATTTTATGAGTCAGGCCAGTAATGCACACTGGAGTTCTCCACGCAGCTGAGCTGGTCTGCAGAGAGAGGCAGGAGAATAAAACAGACATCTGGGAAGAAGCATGCAGAAAAATAGAGGAGATCGTGAGGCTCTGGGGAAAAAATGGGGTAGAAGCTTTCATGTCTGGGCGCCTGGGTGGCTCAGTTGGTTAAGCAACTGCCTTCAGCTCAAGTTATGATCCTGGAGACCTGGGATCAAGTCCTGCATCGGGCTCCCTGCTCAGCATGAAGTCTGCTTCTTCCTCTGACCTCTCCATTCTGATTCTCTCTCTCTCTCTCTCTCTCTCTCTCTCTCTCTCAAATAAATAAATAAATAAAAATAAAAATCTTTAAAAAAAAAAGCTTTCCTGTCCAACTTTCTAATTCCAGTCTCCATGGAGTCCACTGGTCTGTATTTTCTACCTGTACGTAAGAAATCCTCTTAGGAGGATTTTCTTACAATACCTTTCTATTTGGGACAACCAGGCATCATTATAGCTTAACTCTCTCTTCACCCACCACTGCCGAGCAGCTAAATGACCGCTTGCTGTTCCCTAGCCCTATTTTGTGCTCTTCTACCTCTGTGCCTCTTTGTGTCCTACCTTCTGCCTGGAAGATAGCCATCTTTCCAGCCCCAGCCTAAATACCACCTCTTCCATGAAGGCTTCCGTTACTTAGCCCAACTGGGTGAATTTCTCCCTTCTTTGGACCGCTGTCATTTGCCTGAATACTTGGCATTTCCTGACCAGCTCCTTAGGCCCTTGCCAACTTGCCAGCTCCTTAGGCCCTTGCCAACTTGGTTCTAGTGCCAGGCTAAGACCTGCATGCCTTTAGTGTACATTAAGTATTTGCTGAAGAGTCGTGGGCTATAGCTTACACAACTAAGCCTTTTCTAATGGTCTCTGAAATAAGAGAAAGTGGACTCTCTTGGTCAAAGTGCATGAACTTTGGTGCAAGACTTTGTGTCTTGTAGAAGCTTCCCCTCCGTTGTTTGTTTGTTGTTTTTTTTCTTCTGGCTTTAAATTGAGAGTGCTTAATAAGAGACCACTAGGGATTTTAATATGGTTTTAGGAGGAATCTTTCTCAATCATCGTGGGAAGCTCGGCATCTTTCGTTGAAGCAAACTTCCATGCTGAGTAGTATGCTTACTATTCTCATGATTTACAATTACTGAATGAGACCTACAGAGAGTCTAAAAAAATCTATGGAAAATATCACATAGAAAGTCTGTCTCACAAAGGGGTAATGACCAGATCTTTGATTTCCTTGTATTAATTACTACGTTATGGACTCCAAAATGGCAACCTACGTGCTCTCTAATCATTATGGTCATTTTCAAAAAGATTATCAAATGATCACGCATGTGTAACCTTGGGTTGACCTTGCTACCCCTAAGGCTGAAAGGTCACAGCCCAGGAGAAAATCCAGTCTAACCATTTCTTTAATGTTCTGTATGTAATGGATGAATTTATGGCTGACTTAGTCAAAGGTTTTGATATTAATGCTCACAGTGAAAAAAAAAAAACCAAAAAAAACAAAAAAAAACCCTAACACCATAAAATAGATCCATGTGTAATTATAACTATAATTTTATTATAGTCTAGAAGGAGTATCATAAATGTGAGGCATGCCACAGAATAATGTGGGATAATGAAGGAGAAGGTATGTGTGCCTCCCATTTATGATACATCACTTATAGTCTGTAATTGATAGCCTCTGACATTCATAATACCCCTTTCACACTCAACCGGCATATCATGGCACACTGATAGGCCTAAGTTTATATTAATAATAGCATAAGTCGCAGAAGTTGGCACTAATTTCACTCATTTAATATTATTTTTTTACCAATTATAATGGCTTTGAAATTATTCTTTTTTAACTGGCCTCTATCTAGCTCACTTGCTTTCCTGAATGGGGCAGGGGCTGCTGAGTTAGGGTTGGCATAATGGTGCCTTCATCTTAGCCAAAGTCTGGGTAAGCCAGGCCTTCCTCGCCTCCTGAACACCCACGGTGACCAGAGGGCTTACATAGCGATGGCAAGGATGGAAGGGTAAAATGGGCTGAGAAACACATTCACGCTGTTAATGCAATGAAGCCAGAGAAGGAAACACGGGGCAATAAAGAATTAATTCTACACGTGCAAGGACATGCAGAAGGCCACGTGGCCAAGCGCGGGTTGCTCGCAAGGTTCAACAGCGGGAGCACAAACCGTGAGTGGGGGGCTCAGGGCCCACTGGTCTGGCCTCTGTGTGCCTTTGCTCAAGCTACCCTGCAGAGCTGTTTCATCATCTGTCACGTGGGGTAGCAAAAGTAAGTTCCATGTGAGCTTCTGAACATTTAAAAAAATACATGTGACACACATGCAGTCACGCTCAGTTCCCGGCCCTGAGGCGTGCTCGGCGAATGTTAGCTATTAGAGTGATACACGGAAAACAGACCTAGGAGAAGTAAGTGTATCGTTCGCAGGAAAGACAGGGACAAGCAGTAGATTAGATTGTATTGGCTGAGTTTTCCTTGAACCCAAACCAATCTTTTTGTATCACCTTTTTATTTTTTGGTTGATCGTGTGATTTAAAACTGGATTATAAAAGTAATCTTCGGTTTTTTTCATTTGAATTCATTTTTCTTAATACCTCGAGCATGCTATAGCATGGCTTTGTTGTTCTAGGCTTCTCTGAGTGAATCTTGATGACAAGTAGCCTATGGCTTTTTTTTTTAAGATTTTTAAAATTTATTTGACAGAGAGATCACAAGTAGGCAGAGAGGCAGGCAGAGAGAGAGAGAGAGAGAGAGAGAGAGAGAGAGAGGGAGGGAGAAGCAGGCTTCCTGCTGAGCAGAGAGCCCGATGTGGGACTCGATCCCAGGACCCTGAGATCACGACCTGAGCCGAAGGCAGAGCTACCCAGGCGCCCCCAGCCTAGGGCTTTTTATACATTTTTTAGTTGCCACCATTTCAAAGCAACAGAGCCGCTAACTTCAAAGTCATTGCCTTTTTTGATCACAAAAAAAATATAAAAAGTTTTCAATGTTGACAATGGATGAATACAAAGATTTTTAAAATTGAAGGAGAAATGCAAATCAAAACCACAAGAAGATCCCACTGCGATGGCTAGAATTAAAAAGAAAACAATATCAGTGTCAACAGGGAAATGGAGAAGTTGATACTCTGTGTACGTGGCTGGTGGTGTGACTATTACACAACACAGTTTAGGAGTTTCTTTAAGAGTTAAGCATAGACTTACCACAGGATCCCAGGATTCCATTGGTTAGGTACTAACCAAGAGAAATTAAAACATGTGTCCACACAAAGACTTGTATATGAATGTTCATAGCAACATTATTCACAATAGCCCAAATGTGGAAATAACCCGAATACTCATCAACTAAAGAATGATACTGATTCATGTTACAACTAGATGAACTCAGAAACATTCTGGTCAGTGCAAGAAGCCAGATACAAAAGAACACTTACCATTTTTCCATTTATATGAATATCCCCAAAGAGCAAATATATGGAAAACAAAAGTCAATTAATGGTTGCTGAAGGCCAGCAGGTGAGAATGAGGAATAATTATCAAAGGAAAGGTTTTTTTTTTCCTTTTGTGTTCTGCTTTTTTTTTTATTGTTACTTAAATTTTTTCCAGTGTTCCAAGATTCATTCCCCATTCCCCACACCCAGTGCTCCAAGCTTTAGGTGTCCCCAGTACCCACCACCAGGCTCTCCCATCCCTCCACCCCCCTCCCTCCAAGTCCCTCAGTTTGTTTCTGTGTCCAAAGTCTCTGTTGTTTCATTTCTCTCCCTGGATTACCCTACTTCCCATTTACTTTCCTTCTCCACTGTCCTCCAGGTTACCCCTCATGCACCGCAGGTAAGTGAGACCATGCGATACCTGACTTTCTCTACTTGGCTTATTTCACTCAGCATAATCTCTTCCAGTCCAGTCCATGTTGCTACAAAAGTTGGGTATTCATCCTTTCTGATGGAGGCATAGTACTCCATTGTATATATGGACCACATCTTCTTTATCCATTCATCTGTTGATGGGCACCTTGGCTCTTTCCACAGTTTGGCGATTGTGGCCATTGCTGCTATGAACATTCGGGTACATATGGCCCTTCTTTTCACTACATCTGTATCTTTGGGGTAAATGCCCAGTAGTGCAATGGCAGGGTCATAGGGTAGCTCTATTTTTAATTTTTTAAGGAATCTCCACACTGTTTTCCAAAGCGGCTGCACCAGTTTACATTCCCACCAACAGTGTAAGAGGGTTCCCCTTTCTCCGCAGCCTCTCCAACACTTGTTGTTTCCTGACTTGTTAATTTTGGCCATTCTGATTGGTGTAAGGTGGTATCTCAGTGTGGTTTTGATTTGAATTTCCCTGATAGCTAGTGACGCTGAACATTTTTTCATGTGTCTGTTAGCTGTATATCTTCTATGGAGAAGTGCCTCTTCATGTCTCTTGCCCATTTTTTGATGTGCTCATCTTCTTTTTGGATGTTGAGTTTGAGTAGCTCTTTATAGATCTTGGATACCAGCCCTTTGTCTGTAGTGTCATTTGCAAATATATTCTCCCATTCTGTGGGTTGACATCGGCCACAGCAACTTCTTTCAAGACACGTCTCCAAAGGCAAAGGAGACAAATGCGAAAATGAACTTTTGGGACTTCATCAAAATAAAAAGCTTCTGTACAGCAAAAGTTTTTTTTTTGGGGGGGGGTTATGGAAATGGTCTGAAATTAGATTGTGGTGATAGTCGCACAACTCCGTCCTTTGACTAAAAGTCATCGAATCATATTCTTAAAATATAGTGACTTTGTGGTATGTAAGTATTATGGTATGTGCCAATATTATACATCAGTAAATTTATTTTTTAAAAACCAAAGAGGGATGGCTGGGTGTTTCATTTGGTTAAGCATCTGACTCTTGATATCAGCTCAGGTCTTGATCTCAGGGTTGGAAATTGAAACCCGGCATTGGGCTCCACACTGGCAGGGAGCCTACAGCAAGGAGGGAAGGAAGGAAGGAAGGAAGGAAGGAAGGAAGGAAGGAAAAAAGGGGGGGAGGGAGGAAAGAATGAAGAAAGGAAGACTGTTTTAATAATAAAGTAATTAAAATACTTCTAGGAAAATCTTATATAATAAGATGGTCATTTTACCAAAGTTCTCATCTCAGTATTGCATTAATTTTGTTTGAGTGAAAACTTATTGGGATCTTAAATATAAACAGCATTCCTATTTTCTAAAATTATTATTGTGCAAAAGTGCAGTTTGTGTTTATTTCAGTTAATGTAGTAGTGGGTAGAAACGCATTTTCCCCAGTGTGTCAGCATCTCATGGGATTGAGGGCGTTCAGATTTTATACTTTGCCTTAGTAATTAAAAAATACAATTACAGCAGAATTTTTGTGCAGCTTATGTTTAGAAGCTGTCATAACTTCAAGACATCATTCTGGTTACTGCTGATAAAATATGATGTGTAAGGAAAACCGAAACACGGCTACATTTAGCGTGAGATTGCATATGAATCACACTTTCAGTGACAGATATGTTACAAATTCAGGGTGTGTGCAAATGGAATTTCTTTTATAAATTAAGCTGTATGAACAGCAAAGCTTATTATCCCGCTATCCCAGTAACAATAGCGATTTCTTATTTTTACCGATTGTCTAAGACCCGTCATGTCAGGTTGAGCTGACCCTTCACGTTCAAAGCGCTGGAGTGTCTAAGGTGCTCCGTAGAAAGAAGCTGGATCTGGAACGTTCTCCTTTAGATTCCAGAATTTCCATTCTCTCGTTAGACGCTTTCGTGAACATCTTGCCTCGCTGGCTTAAGGGTTTCTGCCACAAAATAATGTTACTTATTGAATCATTTTTATGCCCTGAAGATACTATACTGAACAGGAGTTGGGCCCCTGAGGCGAGGACCCCAGTGGTGTGCTGAATTCTGTGTTTAATTCCATGACAAATGAGCCCTGGGTTTCCGGAGCGCACACAACAGCGAGGAAACATGCAAAGGAGAAATTCCTGCAAGGAGCCCCGTTGACCACAGACGGGATGTGCCGTCTAACCCCCAGGGGCTAAATCACCCCGGGAAGTAACTTCCCCGAGAGGCATACGGGGGGGGGGGGTTTGTGCCACGTCTGGCTTGGACCAGGGACATGCCCTCGGTGGCAGCACTCGTCCCTCTGGGTTGCATTCCCCGGGGGCCTCATTTTCAGCCTCAGTGTCTTCTTGGAAATGACACTGTCACAGCCCCAAACCCAGCTGACGCAGCCAAGCGTACATATGGAGGCAGGCGGTGAAGGGATGGGGTGCTCAGCCAGCGAGACTGCCCAGCATTTCCCATCCTGCTCCTCTGGCTGTCCCACCTCCCCTGCCCCTGGGGACCTTTGGGCTCTTCCTGTCTCCAAGGCGAGGGCTGAGTCCGGGATGCTCTGCAAATTCTTCCTTAATATTCCTTTTCAAGAATGCTTCCTCTCTCTGGTCTTGGGGATGGAGGGATTCTATCTTGTTTTAGAGAAAAAGAATTCTGGGTCAGAGAACTGAACCTCAACACCCAGGAGTCCTAGTCTGAATTCCGACTTCCCACAGGTCCCACTTGGCCCCAGCCTACAGGCTGAATGCCTTTGGTGCATTTTGTCATTGACAATGATACACTATTGTTATAACATGTCGATGCGAACACGTACATACAGCTCAGCATGTGTGTCAAGCACTCGACATGTATCGACTCATTTACTTCTCATAAAATATTCGATGATTAAGCACTGCTACTGTTTTTCTTATATACCTTTCGTAGATAAGGAAACTGAGACAAGAGAGGTCAAGTAATTTGACCAAGGTCACACAGCAATGGATGGTAGAGCTGGGGTTAGAGTGTAGGTCTGTCTCCAGAATCCATACTCTTAGCTACTGTACCAGAAGTGATAACTAAAATCATAAAATTGTGGAATGTTATTTATGTAATAATAGTCTAATAGTAATTTATTATTGCTGTTAAACTGACTATGAGACTAGGTCTTGCCTAAAGTGAATTTTAATCCTAGAACTTCCTTTCCTTCTCAAAAAACACTGTTAGGAAGGCCATGCTGAAAATCACGAGGTAATCTTTATAATACTATTTACTTGATGTTAGAAATTCTCTGTGCTCAGTGGGGAGGACAGAGCTTCATTGTGAGAATCGGGGGACCTGGAAATATTTCCTAACTCCATATTTTACTTGCTGCTGTTCCTATAGCAGTTAATTTTGCTTCTCTGGACCCTTGCACCTTCCTCCGTAAAATGGGATAATGATGTTACCGGCTTGCAGGGATCAAATAAGAAGTATTAAAATACTTTTGAAACTGTCGAGCAATATACAAATGCCCGATATTATTCATCTCCTGACCCAGGTTCCCTTGCAATTCTTCTCTCTGAGTATTTTCTGACTTCTGGGCATAAACTTGAGAGAAGATATGATGTAAACCAGAGTAGGATCTATGAGCAAGCAACAGCATCTGGAGGCTGGTGAGAAATGGGATTTCAGGGGCCCCTTAGAAGATCTACTGATCCAGAAACTGTGGGCCTGGGGACCAATCC
The DNA here is from genome assembly GCA_004023965.1 of Spilogale gracilis. Lineage (NCBI taxonomy): Eukaryota > Metazoa > Chordata > Mammalia > Carnivora > Mephitidae > Spilogale > Spilogale gracilis. The sequence goes on from PITA01005380.1 coordinate 111,045, forward strand.
CGGCTTTGACAGTCCCCAGGTGACTCTGATGTGTACTAAAGCGTGAGACGCAAAAATGCAGTTTTTCTTTCTTTCATTCATCGTTCGTCATTCAATACTTGCCGAGTGTCTCTAGAAAGGGCCACATTGGCTTAGTCAAGTATCGCATGGTCTCACTTACTTGCGGTGCATGAGGGGCAAACTGGAGGACAGTGGCAGAAGGAAAGCAAATGGGAACTAGGGTAATCTAGGGAGGGAAACGAAACAACAGAGATTTTGAACACAGAAACAAACTGAGGGACTTGGAGGGAGGGGGGTGGAGGGATGGGAGAGCCTGG